>PITA01024638.1:12536-26019 GCA_004023965.1 Spilogale gracilis | reverse complement strand
ATTTTTATTTTTTAAGATTTTATTTATTTGACAGAGTGAAACACAGCGAGAGAGGGAACACAAGCAGGGGGAGTGAGAGAGGGAGAAGCAGGCCTCCTGCGGAGCAGGGAGCCCGATGTGGGGCTAGATCCCAGGTCTCCGGGATCATGACCTGAGCCAAAGGCAGTCGCTTAACCAACTGAGCCACCCAGGTGCCCCAAGAATTTCATAATTTTAAAAAATATTATCCCCTCAGCAGTTCTTGGGGGTAAGAATCATTAATTTCATTTTATAGATGGGAAAGAAAACTCAGAAATATTATGGTAACTTTTCCAAGACTGTTGTTAACAAATACTGTGATAACTTGGTATTAGTTAGAGGTACATTAAAGATTATGATTAATAATCTTATTAGGTAGCATCTGTTGAATACTTATGCCTCCAATAAGTATTTTCCTCACGTTATCTTATACAGTCCTCAGGCAACCCTGTAAGATAGGGCCATTATTGTGCCCATTATAAGTAGTCTGTAGTGTCACATCCAAAAGTGTCCTATCTATGCATGACAATTTAATTGAGATGTGTGAAACACTATATTTTCACTTACCCACACTTCTCTCTCCATGGCCAATACAGAAAGTAAAGCATACAAGAACCTCTGCTTCTGCTTTCCTGGAAACGTATGTAAAATCAGTAAATACCTACAGTTGCCCCTCCAGTTCCCCATTACTAGAAACATAGTCACCCAGATTGCTAAATTGTCATCACTAAATTAATTTTAATTTCACTCCCATTAATGATAGGGATTAGGATAGGACTGCAAGATTTTGACATGCTATGATAATATACCTACCTATAACTATAACTATAACTATAACTATATATATATATATTTGTTTTCTCTTATGTGTCATCTCAGGCAATTAAGCAGCTAGATAAATGGGGTGTTTTTATAGGAAAACTCAAATATGAATTGGGCTCATCTAATATCATTCTTATTTTATTTATTTTTTATTTTTAAATTCTTTATCAAGGTATAATTGACATATAACATTCTGCTAATTTCAGGTATACAATATAATGATTTGATATTTGTACATGTTGTGAAACGAATCACCACAAAAAGTCTAGTTAACATTCTTCCCCATACATAGTTACAAAAATTTTTTTCTTGTGATGAGGACTTTGAAGACTCCACTCTTTTAGCAACTTTCAAACATGCACTAGAGTATTATTAACTATAGTCACCCTTTACTCTTAGATTGACTCTTTTAATAGAATCTGATAGGTTTCTCATAGAGTTTCTTCATTTTTTAAAAATTGTAATTCTCCTTTTCCACCTGAATAATTTCTAAATCCCTATCCTCCAGTTTGTTTATTCTTTTTTTTTCATCTGATCTGCCCTATTACTAAAGCTTTTAAATGCATTCTTCACCTTATCTATTGACTCCTTCAGTTCCAGAATTTCTGTTTCCTTCTTTTTATAATTTCAATCTCTTTGGTACAGTAGTCCTGCTGTTCATTAATTTTACTCTTGGGCTTACTGAGTGAATTGTCTGTCTGCATTTTCTGCAGTTTATTGAATTTCTTCATAACAGATATTTGAGGATTTTTTTTTGTTTAAAATGTTTTTATTTGAGTATAGTTGACACACAGTGTTACATTAGTGTCATAGCTACAGCATAGTGATTCAACATCTCTGTGGGTTATCCTGTGTTCACAAGTATAGCCACTATCGTTACCATATTACAATATCATTGACTCTAGTCCCTATGCTGTGCCCTTTAGTCCCATGACCTAGCCATTACATAACTGGAAGCCTGTGTCTTGTACTCCCCTTCACCTGTTTTGCCCATCTCCACCTCCCTTTCCTCTGGCAATCGCCCGTTTCTTCTTCATAACAAATTTGAATTCTTTATCGATTAGATGGCAGTATTCCATGTCCTTGAATTCAGTAGCTGAAGAACTGTCACCTTCTTTTTGTGATACCATATTACTATGGCTTTTCCTAGTGTTTCATGAAATGTGCCTCTGCTGTCACATTTCAAATAGCAAACTCCTTTCTTATTTACCTGAATTCGAACAGTTCAACAGGAGGGCAATCAGAAGCTTTTTTTTCTATTTCCAGAAGGTGGTGCTATAGCACAAGTTTTTTGTTTCCCTTGCGGCACTGACTACTTCCACACGTTCGCTTGCCACCGCCCCTGCCAGAAGGGTGGCCGCCGCCAGCTACCGCGCCACCAGCAGCACAATCCCAGCAACTTGCCGTGCTGGTTCTCCGGAGTGGGGCTGCCTCGCCCGTTCCTCCCTTTCCTCTGAGTCCAGAATTGTCTGTGTCTCGCTTCAAAGACTTGTCAGATTCTCCCATCAGGCAGGCTGGTGCTCCCTGAATTCTCTATTTCCCATGAGTGCCCAGTCGTGTACTCTCCAGATTACCTCTTTCCTGAAAGCAGCAAGTGGGGGTGGGCGGTCCTCAGACTCCCTCGGGTACACAGCGTTCTCAGAGGTCCTCCACCCACTTTTGGATGTGCATGTGGGTGGATCTCCCAGGTGTCCTGGTGCAGTCACATTTGTTCGGTTCCGGATGCCCAATTAGTTGTCAATCAAAAGGGAGGGGGAAAAAGGAACAAGTCACACTGTCCTGATGCTGACCTCACTCTTCTCTAAAACTTTCCTTTGAAGAGTGATGGCCCAGGTTAATTAATTTTTCTTGGTTTGCCCAGAACTTGCCTAGATCTAACATGGAAATCTCACATTCCAGAAAACTCCTCAGTACTCAGGAAGCGGGGCTGTTGAGTCACCCTGCATGTCCCTTCAAAACAAGCCTTTAAGATCTGTTACGAGCTCCACACAAAACAGGAGCTCCGTGAAAACCTAACAGTCTACAACTCTGTTCTTAGCTAAGTCATTTTCCTTTTCTATTTTTTAAATATTCCACCTTCTTCGAAAATATAAATATAAACGATATCCCTCGGTTCTGGTCTGCATTTATCCTGATGGTGATGGTGCAGAAAGGACAGTCGCTCATCAGCTTGAGTGGGACTTGTGAAAAATGATGCTCGTTATATCAGGGTTCCTGCCCTAGCCCAGGGAGCATCTCCTTGGTGGGGCAAACTGATCTCCAACCCGTTGATACTGCGTTACAACCATGTAGATGTCCAGAGGATTAAACCTCCTACAGCTCTGGGGTCAATGGACTGGGATATCTGTGGGCACACCCCATAACATGGCCAGTGCCTCTGGTGGTTACACAGTAGTGACCCCAGCAGGATTTCAGATCTTTCCTTGGATGGGCTCACAACAAAGTTTACTTCGGTTTGAGTTTTATCAACACTGATACACTCATTTATATTTTGTAGCCATCGTTCACCACTCTTGTACCCTCATTTGGATAAGCATCTTCAGGACGCTGTGTCATGTTATGGGATGCGCTTGGTAGGGGTCGGAAAACTTTTGTTGTAAATGGCCACATAGTACATATTTTAGGTTTTGAGGACCCAATGAGCTCTGCCACAACTACTCACATCAGCCGCTCTAAGTCCAAGGTAGTGACAGACAAGACACAAATGGCTGTCTTCCACTAATACTCTATTTATAAAAACAGACAGCAGACCTGATTTGCCCTGTGGACTGTGCTTTGTGAACTTCTGCTATTAACAGAAACTATTGTAATTAGCCACAGTGTTCTAGAGCAAACAAATGTTGAAGCAATTCTGGAGAGTGTTATGTAAGATCCAGTTTTATCCATCTTCAGAGTGTTAAAAATTTTAAATCATTGGAATCTTGATCCAGTGAAACTTTAAAAAAAAAAAAAAGTTTATTCATTTTGTGCAAGAGGTGAACACACCAGTGGGGGGTGGGGAGGGCAACCAGAGAAGCAGAGTTCCAGCTGAGCAGGGAGCTGATGCGGGTCTTAATCCCAGGACCCTGAGCTCCTGACCTGCCTGAAGGCAGGCACTTAACCCACTGAGCCACCGATGCACTCATCCATTTGTTAAACTCTTTGAGCCACCTCAAACATTTCAGTAAAGTACTACTATTCTTCTAGCCCAGGAAGATTGTTGGAGAATAGGTACAGATATTTTGAAATTCACCTGATTGGGAAAAAAAAGTTTTTCTCTGGATTGTTGTTGAGTATATAAACTGGATAGGACCTCTAATTTAAAATGTTTTCTAGAAGAAACAACTCATCTGAATGCTGGCATTTTATTTTTCAGATTTCTCTTTTATTTTTTAAAGATTTTATTTATTTGATAGAGAGAAGCACAGCCAGAGGGGAACACAAGCAGGGGGAATGAGAGAGGGAGAAGCAGGCTTCCTGCGGAGCAGAGAGCCCGATGTGGGACTTGATCCCATTGTTTAACCAACTGAGCCACCCAGGCGCACCTCAAATTTCTCTTTTAACTTAAAGACTCGTATCTCTTCAATTGGTACAGGCTTTGTGATTGTTCTCTTGGCACCCATAGTACATAAATTCTCCTGGATCCACAGGAATTTGCCTGCAAGTATGAGTGCCCGTAGCGGTTATAATCTTGAGGGACACTGTTCCAAAATTATTTTAAGCTGTATGCTCACTCATTTTAAATTTTAAGGTGTCAATAAGCCAGTCAACAATTCCTACTTAACTGACTCATTACAAACAAAATCACCTCATTAAACATAGGCTTTTAAAAACTTACTTTTTTAGAGGTTTTAAAACCTACCCCTAAGCAATTTCCCATCCCTTTCCTCAAGAAGTCCCCAAATAAAGTGGCCCCTATTTTGGATAGCCACAGCTCCCAAGAATAATAAATCTGTTTTCAACTGTCTGTGCCATAGTCATTTTAGAGACTTTTGCCATAAGAAAAAAAAAACCATTTTTATTCATATAAACAAAGTCTAGGGAGAAAGCACATATTTATTAGATCAGAGAAAGTTCTTTCAGATAAGACCTGACTTGGAGACATAGGCTCAGCCAAATCTCTAACTTGGCCGGTGACTCACTGGGGATACACACTCCAACTAGCTCTGCTTTAATGATCTTACATAACACTCCCACAACATCTGCAGAGGAACCACCAGGGCATGAAATTGTGGCAGACTTCTCTGTACGTTTCTCATGGTATAAACAGTCCAGAGTTGCTATCATAAAATTAACAGTTCCTCTAATAAAACACAACATCTGCATTTTATGTCCACCATGAGTTATCAGTCCCAGCCAAGATTCTGAGTTTGCTTTCCCCTCCTCAATAGGTACCAGGTACAGGAAAGCTATTTTAAGTTCCAGATTATACAGCCATCCACCAGACGATATTTAGAAATAACCCATATCAGGAGGCCTTTCACATCCATCTCACATATTGTTTCACTGGTCTTAGAAAAGAATTTTGAACAGTGGATGGTAGAGGCTGATGGTCCCTTCACATTGGCCAACAGATTTGGACCCTTATTCTCCTAGACATAAAACCTTAACATAGAGAAGGACATAACATGAAATAAAGTGAATTTCTGGGAAATACAAAGCCAACCCTATTAATACTAAAACCTACACTGACTAGGGAGCCTCAAACCCCTACTTGGCCTCCAGCTTCCAAAATACAAAGCGAATACAGGCTTTGCTGGTGGTAGCAATGCCCCAGATAACAATTTTTTTGCATAAGGTCAGAGCCAACCTTTGCTAATCATGTCAGCTTACTCTTTTCTTTTCTTTTCATTTTTTTAAAAGATTTTATTTATTTATTTGACAGAAAGAGTGAGAGATCACAAGTAGGCAGAGAGGCAGGCAGAGAGAGAGGAGGAAGCAGGCTCCCTGCCAAGCAGAGAGTGGGATGCTGGCATCGATCCCAAGACCCTGAGATCATGACCTGAGCCAAAGGCAGAGGCTTTAACCCACTGAGCCACCCAGGTGCCCAGCTTACTCTTTTCTCTGCTGTGAATTCTGAGAGACTCCTCTTTCAATCTCTTGGGCCACTAATTCATGTTTTACTCATGTCTACTTTGCAAGCTACTCTTTTCTTTTTAATTTCCAAGAACTCTGTCTTGATTTATAAGAGCTACAAATCCTCTTTTGTTAATGTTTTTTGTTGTTTCCCCCCATTAGCTCTGCACCCTTGTGTCTTTCTTGTGTTTTCATGATATTGGTGCCTCTGTTTCATGTTATTAGTTTTCTTGAAATAGTTGAAAATTTAAAACTCTATGTCCCTATATTGAGCTGAGGGTTTAAACTTAAAGCTCTGTTGGTTACAAGTCTATTATATTGTATCATTTCCGAAGAAGAATTCTTATTTCCCTGCTGTGACTAGAAAGCCTGGCTGTGGACTGTGGTTTTTATTGAGAGGGGGATTTGGGGATGAGGCTGGGCAGAGTGCAGAAGCCTAAGGGATTAAAGTAGGGTTCCCCATTTCTTCTATTATCCAGATCCTTGTCTGAGAGTCTACCAGAAATGTCTCTGCAGGAACTCATGCCTTGGCTTTAATCTAGAAGTAAAATCTGGTGTATATTGTTCCTTTTTCATTTTTTAACTCCTGGCTCCCAGAGTCTCCAAGGCTCTTCCTGGTAGACAGTGTGAGCAGAGAAGCAGCAGACCCAACTAGCCTAGCTATTTTGAAGGAAGACCTTTAGTGAATTACCCTGATGGTTGTCTTGTTTGCATTTGTTGAATCTGACTTTATGATTTCTCTGAGCCTTCTGCTCAGATCATAATCCCAGGGTCCTGGGATGGAGTCCCCTGTGGTGGGCTCTCTGCTCAACCAGGAGTCTGCTTCTCCTCCCTCTGCCTCTGCCCCTTCCTCTGCTCAAGCTAGCTCTCTGTGTCTCTCAAATAAATAAATAAAATCTTTTTTAAAATATAATAAAATTTATCTTTGGGGAGTAAGGGATCCCATCTGAGATACTTTTCTCCAACCTGTATTCTGGGTTGTATTCTTTTAGCTCTGATTACTTCATAATGCAACACATTATGACTTATGTATGCTTCACTGATAGCAGACATTCTTATTTTTCCATCACTGTTAGGAATTATTTCTTTTTTTTAAGATTTTATTTATTTATTTGACAGAGAGAAACATAGCTAGAGAGGGAATACAAGGAGGGGGAGTGAGAGAGGAAGAAGCAGGCTTCCCTCAGAGCTCCTTTTGTGGGAACACAGACAGATGATGTGGTCTTTATCAATTCCCTTCAATGTGCTAATAACAATAAAACAGTCTCAGTGTAGAATACTTAAAATCTTATTTGGTCTGTACATTCTTTCTAGATATCAGGAAGAATGTTATTTAAAAATAAAGAGTAGTTTTTAGCTAAATTTAAAAGAGTGATTATGGGGTACCTAGCTGGCTTAGTCAGTGGAACATGTAACTCTTGCCCACATGGTCATGAGTTTGAGCCCCACATGTGGCATGGAGTTTACTTAAAATAAAATAAATGACTGATTATGCTTGGGAAAAAAAAAAAAGGACTCCAGGATCATGACCTGAGCCAAAGGCAGATGTCTAAGGACTGAACCACCCAGGCACCCCAGAATTATTTCTTTTAAAGTACATTTTTCAATGTAGTTGGAACAGAAGAGAATAGATGCAAATGCTGCATCCTTCAACTTGAAGCAGAAGTTCTAAGAGGTTATTTAACCTTATTAACAAAAGGAAAATCTTGGTACAAATATATGGATTTGCTTACCATTTTTTCCCTCTCCTCCCTGTTTTTCTCTGTTTATGAGTATATGCTGCATATGTATACACACATATATATGCATGTATTTTTCCAAATCTTAAAATAATCTTTTAAATTATTAGGGTCATCAATTTTATGGATGAAGAAATTCAAGTAAGGCTTAAGAACTTTTTCTTTTTTTAATTTAATTTATTTATTTGACAGAGTTAACACAGCTGGAGAGGGAACACAAGCAGGAGGAGTGAGGGAGGGAGAAGCAGGCTTCCCGCTGAGCAGGGAGCTCAATGTGGGGCTCCTGGCCTACCTGAGCCTGAGCCGAAGGCAGATGCTTAACGACTGAGCCACCCAGGTGCCCCAGGGCTTAAGAACTTTCAATTAACTTGATCTAATTTCAAATAAGTAAGAAGCTTTGTACTAGACCTAATACATCCTTTTCTTTATTTTTACCTACATTAAAGTGATTTGAGCTCTATCATTTTGGAATAATGGTTTATTCACCTCTGTCACGGGTGCCTAGCAATGGCTGATATAGACAGTAGGCACTCAATGCCTGTTTGCTGAATTCAACTGAAGTGAAAATACCAAGTTTCTAAACCTAGTATAGCTGATTTCAGAGCTTACATTGTTTTCACCTCACTATTTCACCAGAGCTAACAATTTCTTTAATTCTTCAGAGTTAAGACAGGAGTGTCTCCCAGTGCTAATGTAAGGGAACCATATTCTCATGCAAACCCTTCCTCTAGCCCGAGGCATTTTCCCAAGTGATCCTTTGCATAGTCAGAAGCTATTCTGGACAGGAGGCTCCAACCGCAGGCTTTAAAGACTAGAACCCTAAAAAGAACCTGTTTGCTTTTGTAGTTGGTTCCTGCATGCCACAAAGTTAATATACAAGTTGGAAATATTAATGAGATGTAAAAATAGAATAATGTCAGGAGCAACAGCTTTGGAGACAATGGGGGCCACCAGTTTAAGCTGAGGCTGCACCAGGGCTGGAATTCAGCCCTGATCATGACTAGCAAACAGCACTTAAAGAACATCTGTTCCCATAGATCCATCTATGCTAGTGCTTTTGCTTTGGTTTAAGAGTAAAAAGGAGACCATACATGTAGGCTTGTATGGATATATGAAGGCTGAAAATGGGCCGATGGGATGCAACTTCAAGTATCTTCCCAAGATTGAATCCATGGGCCTCGTTCTAGATCCTATGGAGGGTAAAAATCTCTTTGCAAGTAAGACTCTCAGACTTGGGCATGAGTAGTATTGCGTGGCTTCCCAGACTGTAGATAAAATGCAACACAGAGTGAGTACCATGAGCATGGTCTTCATTTCTGCTCCAGACTCATTAACCATTGTGATTCTAGCCCCGTGAATTAGTGCATTGATGATGGAGTCTAGAATAGCCACAGGACACCCATGAAGACCAGGATGTTCGGCAGAAGGTGGTACAAACCCAGTGGATACCTGTGCAGAAAAGCAGTAGTGGGCACCTGAGTGGCCTAGTTGGCTAAGCAACTGCCTTCGGCTCAGGTCATGATCCCAGAGACCCGGGATCAAGCCCCACATCGGGCTCCTTCTCCCTCTCTCACTCCCCCTGCTTGTGTTCCCTCTCTGGCTATGCTTCTCTCTGTCAAATAAATAAAAATCTTAAAAAAAAAAAAAAGCAGTAGTGCCTAGACTCACTTGTAAGTGTAGATAAATGACATACCTCATGGGGGATATACCTCAAACTTATGTAGGGAGCCATTTTCTCCATTCCTAATATCATGTCTGTTTAGGCATAGTAGTATAGCTTACTTAATAAAATAGGTTCTGAAGTCTAACTGCCCATCTGGACTTAAAATGTTGCCATTTACCAGTTGTGCCCTGCACTTACTCCTTAACATTTCTGTGTTTTGTGCATCTACAAAATAGTACTCCTCTCAAAACATCATTGTGAATATTAAATAAAATAAAGGACCCAAACACAGCATAGGGCATGGTCCAATTTAAGCATTAGCTTGTATTAGCTAGTTGTTAGCTTGTGTTACCGTAGTTGTTATTATCATTATTATTAAGTTAATCTTTATTTGGAGCATTAGACCTGCTCATCCCACTCTGCTTTTCATTTTCTCAACACTGTTGCATTATCATAGACTTCAAAGATTTTCTTAATAGTCATCTGTATGCAAATGCTAGACTCTCACTATACATTTTCCCTTTTCCTTTTGATAGTGGTATTTATTGGCATTTATTCCTTCACTATTCACTGCATCACTTATTTACCTATTATATATTGTGTCTACTGTATGCTAAGGATTCTTCTAAGAACTAGGTATACAGCATTAGACTACCTTCAAGGAGCTTACATTCTGGAGTGCCTGGGTGGCTCAGTTGGTTGGACAACTGCCTTCGGCTCAGGTCATGATCCTGGAAACCGGGGATTGAGTCCCACATCGGGCTCCCTGCTCGGTGGGAAGCCTGCTTCTCCCTCTCTCGCTCGCCCTGCTTGTGTTCCCTCTCTGGCTGTGTTTCTGTCTGTCAAATAAATAAAATCTTAAAAAAAAAAAAAAAGGAGCTTACATTCTAAAGGTGGAGATAGACAATAAAATAAACCCATATATAATGTAATGTCAGGTCAATGTAACAGTTAGGAAGAAAAATAAAGCAAGGCAAATGAAGAGAGAGTAACAGGTGATATCAGCTTAAATAAAGGAATCAGGAAAAGCGCCCCTTTATTTGTAACAGAGCATAGGGAAGTTCAAGCCCAAGGGCATTAATGAAAGCAGTAGAGTTCTCAGAGGCGAGCAATTAGGAGTCTCCTTAATAACAACAAGACAGACTGTTGTGCAGCTAGAAATATGATAGAGGAAACCAAAGAACAAGATAGCTAAGAAGAGCTCTCCTGAGGTAAATCAAGCCTCAAAGACTACTTCTGCAAAAGGGCCCAGCTTTAACTGGATCAGACTATGGGGCAATTTATCACAAAGTTGTCAAAAACAATAGAGAAATTAGCTATTAATCAGTGGAGACTGATAGCTAGGTGTGATAACAAGCCTGAAGCTTAACAAGGGGTTCAATCAAAGAGAACTGGCTAAAACTGTACCTTCCCTGGGGAAGAGGCCAGAGAAACTGTGCATATGCCTGAGATAGATCAATAGAGATTATATAATCTGAAGAATGAAGAGGGAAAAGGATAAGAACCAGATGACAATCTTAATAGACACAGAAAAAGCATTTGATAATATTCAACACCCTTTCATGAAAAAAATTTCAACAAACTAGAAATAAAAAGTAATTTTCTCTATCTGATCAAAGGCATCTATAAAACTTTCATATCAAATATCATAACTTAGTGGTGAAAACTGAAGTCTTTACCCCTTAAGATAAAGAGCAAGACAAGGATGACTACTCTCACCATCTCTATTCAACATTGCACCGGAGGTTCCAGACAGAGTAATTAGATAAGAAAAAGAAATGAAAGACATCCAGATTCAAAAAGAGAAGTAAAATTATCTCTAGTTTCAAATGACATTATCTTTTATATAGAAAACCCGAAGGAATATCATTTCTATGAACAATCCTAAGGAATCCACTATTGAATGAGTTGACCAAGGTTGCAGGATGATCAACCCACAAAAATTGATTGTATTTCTATATGGCAGCAACAAATAATCTGCAATAACATCAAAAAATAACATATGTAGAAGTTAATAAATGAACTGTAAAACTTGTAGTGTTAAAACTGTAAGATATTGTTGAAAGAAATTAGAAAAGACCTAAATAAATGCAAAGACATTCACATTCATGGATCAGAGACTTGATATTTTTAAGGTCATCATACTCCCCAAAGGTCATCGTACTCCCCAAATTGATCTACTGGTTCAATGTAATCTTCATCAAAATCCCAGCTGGCTTCTTTGCGGAAAAGACATCCTGGCAGCTGTGGAGTACAGAACAGGTGGAGGAGGTGAAAGCGGAGGTGGAAAGCCCTCTTTACAGGCAATCCTATTCATCTAAGTGAAAAGTGATAGGCTGGGTTAGGCTTGTGGTGGTGGGGATGGAGGGATGTGACTAGATTCAAGACATATTTAGTGGGTAAGATATGTAAAAATGTGAAAATAAACCTAGGGGTAAATAACATGAGCCTGTAAATGAACATGATATTGGAATAATTTACTCTAATGAGCTCTTCAGAGAATAACTGCCAGATGAATCTAAATAAATAATGAGAATCTGCTCATTGACTGAGATGCAAAGCTATTCTTCAGTGAGTGTTCTGCATAAAAAGCAACATCTTTCTTAATTGTTCTTGGCAACTTCTCAGAAGTCCTCATTTAATTGTTTTATTGTGGAGCAGTAAGTCTTGCTGTATCTTCCAAAACTTCTTCCCAAAGTAAAGTCTTTAGCAGAGAATAGTGGGATAAAACAGCACAGGTGCTCAGGATTCCTAATAAAATAGAAAGTCATTTACTCAGAATGAATATTTAAAGCTATTATGTTATTGACTTAAAGGATTCAGTAAGTGGGGGGTCTGAACTTTGTTTCTGATTTAGTTTTATTGAGTTACAATTGACACATACAATTGTAAGCTATGTTTTTTTTTAATAGACTCTATGCCGGGCATAAGCCCAATGTGGGGCTTCAACTCACAACCATGAGATCAAGACCTGAGCTGGGATCCAGCGTTGGGCTGTCAACCGACCGAGCCACTGAGGCGCCCCAAACTGTAAGCTATTTAAAGTGTACATCATAGTGATTTGATATATGTTTACATTGTAAAAGGACTGTCCACATCTAGTTAACCAGCACACCGATCACTTCACGTATTTATCTTATTGCGGTCAAGGTAAAATCATTTAACTTCTACTCCTTTAGCAAATTTCAATTACAGAATACAGTGTTATCTACTATCATCTGAACTTTTAAGCAATTTTTTCTGTCTCTCATCTTTAAGATCCTATCATAGATAACAAGAAAGACAAATAGATTAAGTATAAATATGAGTTCTCATAAATAAGAGCTCATTCTCAGGTTGCTAAATCAAACGGATTAACCTACTGTTGTCAATTTAATCACTTAACTGAGTAATGGCATATTTTAGCCTCGTCTTCTGTACTTCAGGTTTGAGCTTTTTCCATCAGCAAAATTCATCCTTTTAATTTGTGACTTTCATTCTAACCATTGATTTTTTTATACAATTGATTTTGTGTTCGTTTTCAGAAGTAGCCTAGAAAGAAAATGCTTTGCTGAGCCAATAATAAAAATACTATTTAAAAAATTCTATACCACCAAATACAGTTGACATGGACTATTAGAATTTTTAGTTGACTATGGTTATTCTAGGATTTTATATTCACTGAAACCAAAGCTCATGTTTTTGTGTTGTTACCAGAAGGAACCACATTATTTCATACAAATAATTCTGCCAAATAGGTGCTAAATTCAATACTAATATCAAAACTAATATATTTTTATATTTAACCTTTTTGCTGTAACAGGATTAAAATGTAAACATATTTAATGTGACCGTTTAGAGAAATTTCAGGATCTGAAAATTAGGTATCTTTTTTTTTTTTTAAGATTTTATTTATGTATTTGACAGAAACACAGTGAGAGAGGGAACACAAGCAGGGGGAGTGAGAGAGGGAGAAGCAGGCTTCCTGCTGAGCAAGGAGCCCAATGTGGGGCTCCATCCCAGGTCTCCGGGATCATGACCTGAGCCGAAGGCAGTTGCTTAACCAACTGAGCCACCCAGGCACCCCTGATAATTAGGTATCTTTTATGATAGATAATGTTTTTGTTCTAAGAGTTAATTTAGTTTAATTTAACTCTAGGTAAGTAAAAATCAGGAAAGTTTTTTTTTTTTTTTTTTTTTTTTTTTA
>PITA01024638.1:0-12436 GCA_004023965.1 Spilogale gracilis | reverse complement strand
TAAGGAAAAAAAAAGAGTAGGCCTGTAAAGATACTGTGTAATATATAGCCATTTACACAGGCTCCAGATACAACCAAGCAAGTATGACAGACCCTACACTGGCTGCTATGAGGCTCCACCTATTGGGATAATCATTTTTTGGCTTAAATCACACTACATTTCTTTCCTTGACAACCAAATTAAGTTAGAGGGGAAAGAGAACATTAGCAGTTACTATGTACTGATCATGGGGCTTAGTCTCAGCTTCATAAATTGATATCAGACATTTAGGACACCAAAAACTCCTACGTGTTTTTTTCTCAGTGATACTATCTATAATTAGTAATAGCACAGTTAACTCCAAAGATACCAGGCCAAATTATTACCATAAATAAAAAATAATGCATCCAGAATTATAGCAAAAAAAACCACCTGAGATAATAGTGTCAAGAAGCAGTTATAAATGTTAATAATTACTGACAGATATTGCCAATATTTCTCTTGGTGCACTCCATAGCACAGTGTATGCACAGGGCGCTTAATTTTCAAATTTCGTAGTATTTCAAGGGGAGAGGAGGTATTTTTTTTTGCATGTTCTTGTCTTACTAGTCCTTTGGGAAAGTGTTAGAATTTGGATGCAGCCCTATGAATTCAGTGGGTCAGTATTTCTAATGTGATTTGGTCTCAGAGAAGCATGTATTTCAGAGCATGATAAGCTCCCCTGTAAGACATAGATGCATGATGGTTGGGGGCATGGGTATCTAGACAGAAGTGTCTACTTCTTGAATACTTCCTATGCATCAGAAATGGCACCAAATGGTTTGCATAATTACTTCTCACAACAGAACTATTTCCCCCCTGTAAAAAGTATGCAAACAGCAAAGTTTATTATTGTACCAGTGTCAAATGGGAGCAGACTAGGAATTGAACCCAGGCTTATCTGTTTCCAAATCATATGCTTTTTCTTTTTTTTTTTTTTTTAAGATTTTATTTTTTTTGACAGAGAGAAACACAGAGAGGGAACACAAGCAGGGGGAGTGAGAGAGGGAGAAGCAGGTTTCTCGCCTAGCAGGGAGCCCGATGTGGGACTCGATCCCCGGTCTCCAGGATCATGACCTGAGCCGAAGGCAGTTGCTCAACCAACTGAGCCACCCAGGCACCCCCTAAATCATGTGCTTTTTAAAAATCATTACAGGGAGCCTGGGTGGCTCAGTCATTAAACATCTGCCTTGGGTTCAGGTCATGATCCCAAGGTCCTGGGATCCAGCCCTGCATTGGGCTCCCTGCTCAGTGGGGAGTCTGCTTCTCCTTCTCCCACAGCCCCTGCTTATGTTCCCTCTCTCGCTCTCTCTCTGTCAAATAAGTAAATAAAATCTTCAAAAAAATAAAAAATAAATAAAAATCATTACATTGTGCTCTGTCTTACTATATTAACAATTACATAGGAGATGTTTACTGGGTACCAGTGTGTTTACTCTTCAATTACATGCTATGTGTTTCAAATACATGATCTCATCTGAGGTAGGTATTATTTTACATATGAGGCTAAGAAAGACCAAATATTAGTTTTATGACCACCAAATCCTTCTGTGACTTCTGTGTGACCTTCCGAATTCAATCACTTGGAAAATAGGATGTCTTTACTCTTAGGAATTTTAATAGTCAATGCATAGGGAACAAGGGAAGTATCTTTTTCTTGCTTTTATTTTATTTTTAAAAAAGTTTTTATTTTTTTGAAAGAGAGTGAGTGAGAGAGAGGGAGGGAGAGAGAGAGAAAGAGAGAGAGAGAGAGAGAGAGAGAGAGAGAGCGAGCATGAGCGGGGTGAGGGGGAGAAGCAGGCTCCCCTGGTGAGCCTGATATGGGAATGAATCCAGGACCTTGAGATCATGACCTGAGCTAAAGGCAGTCCCTTAACCAACTGAGCCATCCAGGTGCCCCTCTTTGTCTCCCTTTTAGATGAGGTAATTGAACCACAAGGAATTCAGTGACTTGCAAATTCTCCTTAGCCAGTCAGTGGTAAAGTCAAAATTACAGCTCCTGGATCTGAATCCTGTTGTTTCTCTGGAATGTTCCTCACCTGAAGAGGCTATAATCAGCTTTTGTTATTCTGCTGCCCATCAAGCTTCCTGAATTTCACATGGCTTGTCTTGTTTTGGTGGTCTCCAAAGAGACCAGGAGACTACTGCCTGGTAGAAATAGTGCCTATCTTCTGATATACAACGAGAACCTGATGGATCTCTCAGCACTGTGGCGTTTCCCCCCCCCCCCACCATGTATATATAGAGAGTGTGTGTGTGTGTGTATGTGTGTATGTGTTGTTTTAATAAAAGACACATTGGAGGGGATAATATGCTGGCTTAACTGCAGCTTTAAAAAATCAGTTTTTCTGCTTGTAATTTAAACACTCTCCAAAGATGTGTAAACCTGATAACAATCCATGATAAAGGACTCATAATCAGAACTGGCCTGCGCATACATTTCCCAAGGGGAGAACCAAAATGATTTGCAAAGCAGGATCTACAGAAAATGCATTCTCGTCCACATACAGGAGAAGTGTGTATACCATGAGAATGCAAAGACCTTCTTCCCAGGTGGCCTTGGCAGAGAACACTCCTTCTTATTACCCTGACACTGGGTAACAGGGACTGTTAGCTGTAATGGGGGCAAAGCAGGGCCGGCCCCTTGTACTGAGCCAAATGGCCAGTGTTGGCAAGAAAGACAAAACAGCTGAGGAAGCTCACGCCATCCTTGTTCCCATGAGGTTTAGTGAAACCATCACATACTTAATCAGGTAACCTGAACTAGTTACCTTTCCTGGTCAATGAAATGATGACAAAAGTAACAACTACAGTGATGACCTTACAGGGAAGATTGTTGAGAAATTTTAAAGAAACTGTGGGTTTGTGTGTGTGTGTGTGTGTGTGTGTGTGTGTGTGTGTGTGTGGTATATGTAATGTAAGATGTATATAAATATGTGTTATGTACTATATACCTAACACAGCACTGTGTTCATGCACCGATTCGCTCATCCACTCAAAGATATCGGGAAGTGCCGGCTTCCAGGTTCCTTTGGTTCTGCCCCCTTTCCCTACTTCAACCTGATTTTTGTCCAAATGCTTGGGGTAGCTCTGCAATCCCTTTTTCTATTTTGATTTGAATTTAAAACTCATTTTGATGGTTTAAAGAAAACATCATCTGCTCTCTTCTGTAAGAATCATGACTAGATGTTTCTGTCAGCTCTAAACAACTGACTTCTCCTCAGGACAGTGAACAACTGAAATCGGAGGTTTTTTAGAGGTTGCTTAGCTTGCCTGCTGAGTCACAGACACAGAAGGCAAAAAAAAGAGATAAGAGAAAAAGCATTCCCCTGAATGTGTGCTGCTCTCTTAAAACTCGATCTTTTTCTCCTGCAACCTCATCTGCTCATCAGCCCACTGCATTCCCTCATCCCCGTGGATATTCAATAGCTGAGCTGAGTTGGTATCCTTTTTGTTAGGGTTGGAGTATGTTTCCCAGTTAGAATGCCTGAAAGCCTCTCTAGGCAATTTCCTCCTTGTTCTCTGCCTCAGTGTCTTTACACAGACTGTCCTTCTGTCTCAGGCTCTTCAATATCAGCCCTGCAACTGTACCATCAGTTGACCCCTCAGCCCCTGTACCATCCCTCCTCTTAGTTAAGTCCTATGAAGCCTTCACATCCTAGCCAGCTGCTTAGGTAAGTTGGATCATCTTATTATACATTCTAAAAACAAAACAAAACAACAAAAACGAAAACCACAGTTTTCAAAGCACTTGCCATAGGTTGCAATTACACACATGTGTGTATGTGGTTATTCAACAAACTCCTGCCTTCTGCACGGCACCATACATTACAGAAAAGTGGAGTTTGTGTCTGTGTTCTTCTATCACTGCACTGAGTGCAGTGCCAGGTACATGGTCGGCACAAGTATGTTTGTTGAATGAATACAGAACTGGTAATGACCCAGTAGGAAGGCTCATTGCCATATTCCCAAGCCTCAACTCCACCTAGCATGATGCTGAAATGTCCCCTTAGAAGGGGTATTCACTGAAACACTGAGTAGAGCAGTCAGAGTCTTGGGAAAAATCAAGGATGCTTTTCAGGTCCATCATGGTCAATCCTTTTGTTTAAAACCTATTTGATAAACTATGTATGGTGGCAGCTTGTATACAACACCCAGGAGATATGAGCTGATCTCTGTGCTCCATGACTGTGTCATCTGCCCTTCTGAACAACAACAAGCACACAGAAAAAGAGAAGGGCATCAACCTTTGTAGGTTTCCCCTGATGTGCCCAGGACTTGGCCTTCACCATTTTCTTGAAAGGAAGGACTGTAATTCTGCTTATTTCACGTTCCCTAAGATACCTCTGTGACATATCTTGGACATATAGCAAGCGTTGTAGTAACCATTCATTAATGCTTGTCAAATAAGTTTCGTTTATGAAAACAGAGACCCTATGACAGGTAGACAACCATAGACAAACAAAAACAGTGGTGGTTTATGAGGATGTATTTTACCCTTCTGTCACTCAGAAAAGAGAACCATAGCAGGGATGAATTCTGAAAATTGAAAAAAAAAACAAACCATGTTTTCTTAGTGCTATAGAAGAAAATGTTGAAGTAAAGGTAATTAAGGATGTGTGCTAATCATGGAGATAAATTCTTTGCTGACTGTGAAAAACTAAGATAGCCAAACTTTAATAGGTATGGATAAGAGGAGCTGATTAGATGGCACCTCACTCGCTCCAAAGACATCTCCTAAGGTGTCTGTTTGGTCTCAACATATGCAAGCCCTGAAGATTTTTGGCTCAGTCTTCAATCATTTTGAACACCTGGAAAATCTTCTTTCATCTATGCCTCGACCTTTTCTCCCCCAAATACTAGATTGCTTTGAAACAAATCACTGGTGTTATAACATTTCATCCATGAATGTGCCCATCCTAAAAGATAAGGACTCTTCCTTTTAATATAACCACAATACCATTATTATACCTTAAAAAAATTCCTCTGTGTCTCATTCAATCAGTGAAATCTCTCGGTACGTGTCATATAAATGCTTTTATTGGTTGGTTGGTTGGTTTTGTTTTGTTTATTCCCAGAGTTGTCTTGTTGGAATCAAATCCAAACAGGATTCCCATTATGCATTGGTTGATATCCCCTGTGTCTCTTGTAATCAATAGTTTCCTCCTCTTTGGCATTTTTTATTTGCATTTATCTTTTGAAGAAAGTGGGTCATTTGTTCTGTAGAGTCTTCTACATCTCTCATTACTGTGTCAACAAGGTATTATTTAAAACTCTTTTCTGTCCCTTATGTTTCCTTACACTTGTACTTAAAGGCTTGATAGGTTCAGGTTCAATGTTTGACATGAATATGGCCTAGCTGACATTCTGTACTTTCTCATCACACCAGGAAGCACATAGTTTCTTATTGCCTCTCTTCTTTGTTATGTTAAAATTGATCAGTAGATTCAAATGTTGTCCACCTGAGCTGTTCATTGTAAAGTTTTTTTGTTTTTTTTTAAAGATTTTATTTATTTGACAGAGAGAAACACAGCGAGAGAGGGAACACAAGCAGGGGGAGTGAGAGAGGGAGAAGCAGGCTTCCTGCCAAGCAGGGAGCCCGATGTGGGACTCGATCCCAGGTCTCCGGGATTATGACCTGAGAGCCGAAGGCAGTCACTTAACCAACTGAGCCACCCAGGCGCCCCTGTAAAGTTTTTTATTAGCTTTTCACCAAATGATTTTAACAGTCTTTGATGCTTTTTGCCTGGATCCTGTTTTCATTAGGGGTTCTGAATGTTGACACTCCTAATTCTATCATTCTTTCTGCATTTATCACCTAGAAATCTTTTATAGAGAACCTTCTTTCATCAGTGGAATATGAATATGTGTGTCTATGAATGTATTCATTACAGTCTGTACACAGAATGCAGGATAAATGCTTTTTCTTTGTTTCCCAATTTTCTGATTGAGTGGATTCAGTTGCATCTTCTAATGATGATCACAAGTTTGACTTTCTTTTCAAAATATCACTATGAACTCATGAATTTAAACATGTTTGATATGATTAAACTCATTACAGTTATTATTCCTTACTAGTGGTTCAATTCTCCCATTTTTGAGACAAGTGGAAGCCAATTTAATGTGCTCCAGAGTCCTTTCGATATGACCCCAAAGATTTTCAATAACTTCCTTACTTTCAAGATTGAGGTGTCTGGTTTATGTTGTACATTTGCTGCCACAGACCTGGAATCAGCCATTTTTCCAGAGTTTTATTGGTAGTTTTCATCTCTATTTTTAGAAGCTCTTTATACATGAGGCGATATAGGCAGCATTATTTTTTCCCAATTGGCCTTCTGTCTTTTTACTTTATATATGTGAACATTGCTTCTGGGTTTTGTGTCCTAAGTAGGAAAGTATTCTACTCTCTATAAAGGAATTCATCCATGTTTTCTTCTAGAGTATATGTAATTTCACTTTTCAAATTTAAATTTCTGATTAATTTGGAATATATGCTAGTAGTACACAGTTGAGGGATAGATCAATGTTGTCCTTCTCCAAATGGCTATCTAGTTATCCCAATAGATAGATAGATTTATTAAAATGTCCATCTTGATCTTCTCTTTCTTTTCATCCATTTCCCAAAAAATTACCTATTAAAGCCATTTAGTGGAGTGTCCCCATGTAGAACAGAGTGGCATGGGCTGAGGCAGAGTAGGGTGAGAAGGCTCAAAGGGAAAAGGACCTACACAGAATATGAGAGTCCAGACACGGTCTGAAGGGCATGTGTGTGTGTGTGTGTGTGTGTGTGTGTGTGTGTGTGTGTGTGTGTTAATGATGACCTAGTGTTAGGAATCAGAACTCAACAATAGGAGTTAGATATTTACATGTGTGGGAATCAAGGTGTGAAATGTCAGGGCCCAAGCAGAGTGAGGAGGGCATATACATGAGATTGGCCAGACATGGGGGCAGAGCCCAAGCAGGGAATGGAAGATGTCTGCATGAGAAAAACCCAGCACAGATTGTCAGCACCTGAGTAGCATGATGAAGTCATCTCTGGCGGGGAGGAGTGTGACAGCAGTGATGGGGGATGGATTATGTCCAGAGGAATTAATTGATCAAACAGGTAAATATATGAAGGACTTCAAGAGCTGATTATCTCATTTTTGGACAAGGGAGTCATTAATATAGAATGAAGGAAAACTAAAATCGTCAGCTTTCACTGAAAACTACAGAACAATGCAGAGAGAAATTAAAGAATACCTAAAGAACTACAAAAATATACATTAGTGTATTGGAAGACTCATTTTTGTTTAAATGTGAATCCTTCCCAAAGTGACTGGTAGATTCAATATCATCCCATTCAAAATTATAGCATTTTGGTAAGAATTAACAAATTGATTTTAATATTTATAAGAGAACACAAAGGACCCATAAAAGCCAAAAATAATCTTGAAAAAGACATTAGAAGAAGAAAAAAGTCAGGAATCTTTAACTAGGGCTGCCTGACTGGCTCAGTTGGTTAAGCATCTGCCTTTGGCTTAGTCCTGATCCCAGGGTCCTGGGAAGGAGCCCCACTTCAGACCCCCAATTCAGTGGGGAGTCTGCTTCTCCCTCTTCATCTGCCCCTCCCCCCATTTGTGCATGCCCTCTCTCAAATACATAAATAAAATCTTTTAAAAAAAAATATTTTATTTATTTATTTGACAGAGAAAGACAGATCACAAGTAGGCAGAGAAGCAGGCAGAGAGAGAGGGGAAGCAGGCTCCCTGCAGAGCAGAGAACCTGATGTGGGGCTCCATCCCAGGACCCTGAGATCATGACCTGAACCGAAGGCAGAAGCTTTAACCCACTGAGCCACCCAGGTGCCCCAATAAAATCTTTTTTAAAAAAGAAATCTTTAACTATATGACTTTAAATCTTATAAAATTATAATAACTAATAAAGTATTTTTATTAGGGATAGAAATATATCCATGGTACAGGTTATCTTGAATTTCTATTTGGAACAGTTTGCTGTTTTCAGTATAGAGATCTTACATGTTGTTTGTAAGTATTTTAGATCTTTTATTCTATTGTAAATGGAGTTGGTTTTTAAATTTGATTTTTCAATTGTTTGTTGTTAATACATAGAAATATAATTAATTTTGTGGCACCTGGGTGGTTTAATCAGTGGAGTGTCCACTCTTGATTTTGCTTTGGGTCATGGTCTCAGAATACTGGGATCAAGCCCAGAAACTGGCTCTGCACTCAGAGCAGAGTCTGCTTGAGACTCTCTCTCCCTCTGCCCCTCTGCCCTTTCCCCACCCCCGCTGCCTGCTCCCCCTGCTCTCTTTCTCTTTCTTAAATAAATCAATCAATGTTTTTTTAAAAAAAGAAATACAATTAATTTGTACATTGATTTGTAGGATCAATGTGCTTGCTGTGTGCTTGCTGTATTTCCTTGTTAGTTCCAGCAGTCCTTACAGATTTATTTACAATTTCCTATATATATAATCATATCATCTATGAATAAAAATAATCTTAATTTTTCCTTTCCTATGTGTACCTTTTATCTCGTTGTCATGCCTTATTGCACTAGCTGAGACACAATATTAAATAGAAGTGAGAGTGGGCAACTTTGCCTTATTTCTGGACTTAGGAAAAAAGCATTCAATCTCTCCTGACCAAGTATGTTAGGTATAGATTTTTTTTTTTTGGATACCCTTCATCAGTTTAAAATCTTCCTTCTATTTCTAATTTGTTGAGAGGTGTTGTCATAAATAAATGCTTAATGCTTTTTCTGTATTAGGATGATCATATCATTTTTCTTCATTCTATTAAGATGATGAATTACTTTGATTGATTTCCAAATGATAAACTTGGTATTCTTGGGATAAAGCTCACTTTGTCATAATATGTTCTTTTTATAAATTTCTTGATTTGACTTTCTAATATTTTGTTAGGAATTTTTCCATCTATGTACCTGATCGATATTGGTACATAATTTTCCTTTCTTTTAATGTCAATTGTTTTATTATCAGGGTTACATTGGCCCCATAAAACAGGTTTTGATATGTTTTTCTCATCCTCTGTTTTCCAAAAGCACTTGGGCTAGATAAGTTTTATTCTTTTCAAAATGTTTATCACTAAAGTCATTAGGGTCTGGAGATTTCTCTGAAAAAAGCTTTTAAATATAGACTCTAGATAAGTTTTATTCTTTTCAAAATGTTTATCACTAAAGTCATTAGGGTCTGGAGATTTCTCTGAAAAAAGCTTTTAAATATAGACTCAATTTCTAAGAAAGATAGAAGTATTCACCTCTTTTAGTTAATCTTATGTTATTTTAGATAAATCTATTGGTTTTTTTCCCCAAGGAATTTTTCCATTTCATCTAAGTGACCAAATTTATTAGCATAAAGTTGTTCATTAATTTTTTTATCATCTTGTCAGTACCTTTAGGTCTTATATTGAAGTTCTTTTTGTCCTTCTCAATGTTAGGAATGTGTGCATTCTCTCCTTATTGTCTTTATCAGTCTTTTTTTTTTAAAGACTTTATTATTTATTTGAGAGAGTAAGAAAGGGCACAAGTGGGGGGGGGGAGAGGGAAAGGAAAAGGCAGACTCTCCACTGGGTAGGGAGCCTGATGTGGGTCCCCTAGGATCAGGACCTGAGCTGAAGGCAGACGCTTAACCAACTGAGCCACCCAGGTGCCCTTATTATCTTTCTCAGTCTTGATAAAGGTTTGTTAATACTGGTATCCTTTCAAAAACTAAGTTTTGGGCTTATGATATTATTTATTAATTAATTTGTGCTTTTATCTTCATTTTGGTCATTGTGTATCTCCAAATATATTAGACACATTTCAATATTCAAATGTGTTAGAGTGACCTGTTCATGCACAGAGACTAATCACTTAGGAAATGAACTTTTATTTGTCAAGAGTTACAGATTGACTTTCTTTCTTTCTTTCTTTTTTTAAAAGATTATATTTATTTACTTGACAGATAAAAACACAGGTAAAGAGGGAATACAAGCAGGGGGAGTGAGAGAGGGAGAAGCAGGCTCCCAGCAGAGCAGGGAGACCAATGCGGGGCTCAATCCTGGGACTCTGAGATCATGACCTGACACATAATGACTGAACCACCTGGGAGCCCTACAGATTGACTTTCAATAGAATATGCTTAACTAACTGCTGGATACTATTCAACTAAGGGAAAAAAGCAAAATAAACCCTTTAATAAACAAGAAACACATCTAGAAACATTACTGATATTACTTAAATTTTACTGTTAAACCTAAATGTGATAAATTATTCAAGTTCAAGTACTTAGACTATAAAAAACATTTCACAGTATATTACATAATTAGTTGCTCATGGGCAAAATGTTTCAGAACATTTTGACTGTTAATGAGAAAAAAGAATCACAGACTTAAACTTTGAGACACTGAAGAAAGTGGTTCACAATTGTACATTTAAATATATGCCATTTACTAATTCATAAATTCAGTTTTTTAGTTAATTTAGTAGGATTTTTTCCCTGAGAATCTGCTATAAAGCTGGTGATGCTTGTAATTGATTATATCTCTGAATTCAAGAAGTATTTTGCAGAGAAACTGAAATTTTCATTAATATTGATGACTTTTTAGGAAAAATTATTTATTTTTATATCTACCAAATTAGAGCAAGATGTGAAAAAAAATCTGAGCTGCACACTATACATGGAAGATAAAGATGAAGTTGTCAAGACATAAAAGCTGCTGCCCTCAAGAGAGCCACCTTTCAGGCATGCTTGTTCAGATCTTAAAGAAAAGATCATTTCTTTGCTATTTAAATTTCTTTTGATCTTATAAACAGACATAAAGCTTCCTTGTTAATATTAGAAAGCTAACATAATCCTGATACCTAATTCTAGTAGAAATAACACAGAGGGAAAAAAACCAAAACACATTGTATGCTCATTTGTGAATGTTAATTCAGAAATCCCAATAGAAAATTTAATTCTGAAATACAAATTTCAGAAACTCAATGGTTAATATTAGGATTTCTAGTAATTTCATTAATTAATTGAACATATCTCAAATATTAGATGGAAAAAGAAAAAGGCAAAAAGCTGAATTAAGCAAAGTCAGAGTTACTGGCTACAAGTCTCCTCACAACCTTAATTTGTTCAAATACAAAGAAAAATTGTCTTAACTTTTTCCAAACTTAATCATAAAATATATTTTTTTTAGATTTCAATTTTTTTTTAAAGTAATCTCTATGCCCAATGTGGGTCTTGAACTCACAATCCCGAGATCAAGAGTTGCTTGCTCCACCGACTGAGCTAGCTAGGTTCCCCCATAAAACTTTTTTTAATGCTAGAAATAATGTGCTTTACATCTCAGTTTGAGAAATGTTGAAAATGTCAATACATGAAAGGGGGATAGCAAGGTGATCATTTTGATAGATGTGAAAAAAGCAAATGACAAAGTAAAAGAGGAGTAAACACATTTACATATTTAAGAATGCTTGGAGTACTGGTGGAAGAAAAAAAACAACAGAAGCAAATGCAAAAAAGAAAAGACTATATAGGATTAGTTTATAATGACTGGTTATTAGGGAAATAACTCAAAAAACAATATGTTAATGTTAAAATTAAAAATGTTCAATAAGGTAATCAGTCAGCAGAAAATAAAAAGTATATTAACAAAAATAAACTATTAAGAAATAGGTGGAAAAAATATCCCATTTTCAATAACCACAAAATATGGAAATTAAATAGGAAAGGAATAAAATTATCCTAGACTTATATGAACAAATGATTCAACTCCAATGGAAGACATAAATGAAGACTTGGATAGTTAGAGAAACAACATATGAATCTAACAAAAAGAACATCAAGTTGAAGAAATATAGTATAAGAAAAGCAAGTAGAGTTGAAACATCTGGCTAAGTGTTTGCGGGGGGAAGAAACAATTAGTGCTCCACTTCACATATTATATAAATATAAATGCCATGTGGATAAAAAATGTGATTATGAGGATAAATCATGTAATATTCATATAATCATGCCTTTATAAGTCCAATGCCAGAAGCAGAACCCATAAAGGGAAATACTGATTCAGTTGTCAAAATGTTGGAAAACTTGTTTAGGAAAAGATTGAATGCTTGATTTGCTTTAGAGGAGAAAAAGAGAGAAAGCACAGGAGTGGAGGGGGAGAGGGGTAGAGGGAAAGAATCTCAAGCAGACTCTGCTCTGAGCACAGAGCCCAACATCAGGCTTGGTCTCATGACCCTGAAATCATGACCTGAACTAAAAGCAAGAGTTGAATGTTTAACCAACTGAGCCACCCAGATGACCCAGAAAACTTTTTTCCTATAGCTTCTATGCAACAAAATACCCATGAACATAATTTACCAACAAACAAAAATATTTTCAATATATACTACAAAGCATAAATATCCTTTAAAAATTTTT
>PITA01024637.1:0-25779 GCA_004023965.1 Spilogale gracilis | reverse complement strand
TTTATTGGAGAGAGAGAGTGTGCACGGGTGGGGGGAGGGGCAGAGGGACAACAACAAGCAGACTCCTTGAGTACAGAACTCCACTTGATCCCAGGACCTTAGAATCATGACCTGAGCTGAAGGCAGACGTTTAACCAACCTAGCCACTGGCTCCCTTCAAAATCCAGTTTTTATGGCAGGAGGAAACTTTGGGGGAGGTTGTCCTCTAGATTTTGATTGCAGTCATGGTTTCAAGAGTGTATACAAATCTCCAAAGTCATAGAATTGTAAACTTTAAATGGGTACAGTTTACTGTACGTGAATTAGACTTCAAGAAAGTTGGTTTTTTAAAAAACATATTGTTCCTACTATCACTGATAGAATAATTTTTAATACTATTGCTTCGAAATGGCACCCATGTCAAATCAAAGTTCACATTTTTCCTCTTCAATTTCCACTTTGCTTGATGTTTATTTTTACCTATTCCAAGCTACTTTTGATTACTATTACATTTTAATTTGGGATGGTCTAGTTTCTTCTTGTTACTCTTTAAAAAAATTACATTGGCTATTCTCCCATATTACTTTCTAGAACTTTAGAAGTTATTTTCTAAAGCTTTGGGGAGAAAGAAGATATTTGGTATTTTGCTACAAAGTTAAATCTTCAGATTTTTTGATATATTAGCATATTTACAATTTAAATCTGATCTAGAAAGAAACTACTTATAAAAATCTTTAGTTACTTTGTAGATTTCTATATTTTACTTCACTCAGGTTTATATACTTTGTATTTTATTCCTATTTATTTTAAGGCTCTGGTCAACAGTTTTTTCCCCATCATATATTCTCTTATATAATTTATGTATAAAAACATTTGATAATTGGCTATTTAATTAAGTTTTCCTATGTTCTACTGAGTATTACTTGATTCTCTTTAGATTTTCAGATATATGATTACATTATCTGCAAATAATTTTGCTCCCTCCTTTCTTGCCTTAGGTTAGCAACAGTGGCCATCCTTTGCCTTAATTTTGAATTTACTAAATTACTTGAATTTACTCTGGTGTTTCATATTTATAGATGCCAAAAATAGGGATAAATCAGGAATGTGTATGTAGAATTTTATTAAATGCTTTGTTGTTATCTATTTAGACTATTTTTTTTCTCTTTTTGACTTGTTATAAGGTGAATATTAATAATAGACTCTTTGGTGTGAATCCCACTTGGCGTGAATCCCACTTAAGTGTACTAGTTTATCTTATTTGTTAATATTTTAAGGATTTTTACATCAGTAATTTTAAGTGTAATTGGTCTGTGGCTTTTTTGTATGCTTTGTTTTATTTTGTTATAAGTAGATGTTAGCATAGATTCAAAAGAATCTGTGTGTCCTCAGTCTGGAAAACTTGAAATATTACAATTTTATCTTTTTAATTTTCATGTATATTTGGCTTAGATACTGTAAGATAAAGAATGCCTACTTAAATGAGTTATTATGATTCTATACAGTTTTCTTGGTAACTATATATAAAGTTTACAATTGTGGCAAATCAGCTTAAAAAGTCAAAGCAATTATTTGTTTTGTGTACAGGTCAAAAAATAATTTTGATTTATTTCTCTTAATAGATGATTAAAAAGCATAAAATAGATCACATTTTCTTCTCATCTTCTGTTTCTATTTGCTATTCCTTATTTTTAAAAGTTTTTATTTTTTGTATCTTTTTCATCATTGACTGATATTTAATAAACTCATGTTATGTCAGCTTCCCAGTTGAACAGATCTTATTTTTGGCCTCTTCTCTGAGTGTCCTCTGGTTCTGAATCCCATCTCCTTTCTGTATCAAAATATATTTGATCTAAGTCTTATTTTCTCCGTAGATGACAGCCTGATCTGGTGAACTTTTACTAAAATATTAATACTTGAAAAGAGTTTGGAATAGTACCTTCTTATAAACATTTTCATTTTAATAGAGAACGTTTGGAAATCACAGTGTCTTGCCCCATAAAATTGGCGGCACGGAGACTGCTGGTATTTGAACAGTACAGGCATACTTAGTTTTATTGGGCTTTGCTTTACTGTGCTTCACAGATACTGTGTTTTTTGTTTTGTTTTGTTTTGTTTTTTTACAAATTGCAGGTTTGTAGCAATCTTGTTTTGAGCAAGTCTGTTGGTGCCATTTTTCCAACAGTATTTCCTCACTTTGTGTCTCTGTGTCACATTCTAATACTTCTTGCAATATTTCAAACTTCTTTACTGTTATTATATTATAGTGATCTGTGATCAGTGTGATCCTTGCTGTTATTATTGTAATTGCTTGGGGGGTGACATGAAGGCCATGTATATAAGATGGGAAACTTAACTGATAAATGTTGTGTGTTCTGACTGCTCTATGGACCGCCCATTCCCCCTTGGGCCTCCCTCTTTCCTGAGAAACAACAATATTGAGATTAAGCCAATTAATAACCCTACTGGAGTGTTTATGTGAAAGGAGGAGTTGCATGTGTCACTTTATTATTTTTTTAGAGAGGGAGAAAGAGACAGAGGTGGAGAGAGAAGGGACAGAGGAGAGGGAGAGAGAGAATCTCAAGCAGACTTTCTACTGACTGCAGAGCCCTATAAGGGGCTCAAACTCATGACCCTGAGATCATGACCTGAGCCTAAATTAAGAGTTGGAAGCTTAATGGACCAAGCCACCCAGGTGCCCACATTGTCTCATTTTAAATCAAAGATAGAAATGTTTAAGCTCAGTGAGGAAGGCATGTCAAAAGCAGAGATAGGCTGAAAGCTAGGCATATTGTGCCAAACAGTTACTCAAATTGTGAATGCAAAGGAAAAGTTCCTGAAGGAAATTAAAAGTGCTACTCCAGTGAACACATAAATGATTAAGGAAGCAAAACTGGCTTCTTGCTGATGGAGAAAGTTTTAGTGGTAAGAAGATCAAGCCTGCCTCAGCATTTCCTTCTGCCAAAGCAAGGCCCCAACTCTCTTCTCTGAAGGCTTAGAGAAATAAAGAAGCTGCACAAGAAAAGTTTGAAGCTAGCTGAAGTTGGTCTATTAGGTTTAAGGAAGGAAACCACCTCCATAACATAAAAGTGTAAGGTAGAACAACAAGTGCTAATATAGCTGCAGCAGGTTACAGCTAAGAAGACCTAGCTAAGAGAATTCATTAAGGTGGCTATATTAAACAACAGATTTCAATGTAGATGAAACAACCTTTATTGGAAGAAGATACCATCTATGACTTCAATAGCTAAAGAGGAGAGATCACTGCCTGTCTTCAAAGCTACAAAGGATGGGCTGGCTCTCTTGTTAGGGGCTAAAGCAGCTGGTGACTTTACGTTGAATCCAGTGCTCATTTACCATAACCAAAATTTTAGGGCTTTTAAGAATTATGATAAATCTACTCGGTGTTCTATAAAGGGAACAACAAAGCCTGGATGACAGCACATTTGTTTATGACATGGTTTACTGACTATTTTAAGCCTACAGTTGAGACCTACTGCTCAGGAAAGAAAGATTCCTTTTAAAATATTACTGGTTATTTACAATACATCTGGTCACCCAAGAGCTCTGATGGTGATATACAATGAGATTAATGTTGTTTTCATGCCCATTAACACATCTATTCAGCAGCCCGTGGATCATGGAATAATTTCAAGTCTTATGCTTTAAGAAATATGTATCATAAAGCTATAGCTGTCATAGATGGTGACCCCTCTGATGGATCTGGGCAATGTCACTTGAAAACCTCCTGGAAAGATTCACTATTCTAGATGCTATTAAGATATCTATGATTCATGTGAAGAGGTCAGAATATCAACATTAACAGTTTGGAAATTGATTCCAACTCTCATGGATGACTTTGAGGGGTTCAGACTTTAGTGGAGGAAGAAACTGCAGATGTGGAAAGAGCAAGAAAACTGGAATTAGAAGAGAGCCTGAAGATGGGACTGAACTGCTACAATCTCATGATAAAAGTTTAATAGGTGAGGAGTTGCTTCTTACGTCTGAGCAAAGAAAGTGGTTTCTTGAGATGGAATCTACTCCTGATAAAGATGCTGTGAAGATTGTTGAAATGACAACAAAGGGTTTGGAATGTTACATAAACTTTGTTGATAAAGCAGCAGCAAGGTTTGAGAGGATCACTCCAATTTGAAAGAAGTTCTCTGCTGTGGATAAAACGTTGTCAAATAGCACTGCATGTCACAGGGAAATCATTCATGAGAGGGAGAGTCAATCCATATGGCAAACTTGATTGTCTTATTTTAAGAAATTGCCACAGCCACACTAACCTTCAGCAGTCACCACCTTGTCAGTAAGCAGCCATGAGCATCAACGCAAGAACTTCCACCAGCAAAAAAGAATGATTCTCTGAAAGCCCAAATGATGTTTAGTATTTTTTTTTATCAGTAAAGCATTTTTAAATTAATGTATGTACATTGTTCTTTTTGATACAATGCTATTACACAGTTAATAGACTATAGCATAGTGTAAATATAACTCTAAATGTACTGGGAAACCCAAAAAAATCATTTAACTTGTTTTTTATGATATTCACGTCATTGCAGTTGTCTTAACTGAACCCGCAATATCTCTGAGGTATTTCTGTAGAGACAACTTTCTTTAAATGTAAAGAAAGACAATACACAAATATGTATGAACTTCTTCAAAATCTAATTTTGTTAGAAGCATTTTACAAAACGACATTAGATTGTCTCATTTTTATTTGTAGGCTGGTGGAATGAAAGCGGGAACATTTGGCCCTTACCCTTCACATTCTGCTGACCCTTATGTGGCTAAATTGGCAAAGCAAATTTCCAGCAAAGATGCTAAGATTTTTCACCCACCAGGTGGACCAAAGAGCAGACCAATTGAAAGTATAATGACTTTGAATGTCAAAAGGTAGTAATATGTTATCTTAGCCTGTAAACTAAAAAAAATTGTTAGTAGTAGAGGTTAACATTGTTTGTTTCTCAAGGGATATTTTTGATCTTTGTTAAATTATTATCTTTATGTGGGCTCCAGGCTCTCAGTAATTATGAGGAATTCTAATGACACTTAAGACTTCTCTCCTTAAGTTTGAAATAATATTTTATGAAATATTCTAGGAAATATTTTAGTTAAAAAAGCTATCAACATAACTTTATAATACTTTAAAGAAAGGTATATTGTTAAAGTATCTTAAAAGTTCAATTTTACCCAAGGTTTGAGCACTCTCAAAACTGAAAAGAAGTTCTCAGGAGTTTAGAATGTAAACTAGAAAGTGATAATCCATCATTCTTTCTTTGTTTGTGTCCAAGATCATGAATAAGGGCAAGAATTGATTTGATTACCTTTCTATTTATTGAAAAAGTTTTATTGCGAATTAAAGTAATTTACATTTTTCTAACTTCAGTGTAATCATACAATAGATTAGGTAAAGGATACCAAATTCACATTCTTTTCTTTTATTAAAACATCCCAGTACATCTGTATTACTTGTAAACAGTGATTATAATATAAATCTTACTATCCTATCCCCAAAGTAAGATTGCTTATCATTATTTATGTAATTTAACTGTTGTCTAAAGGCGTAATATTCTAAGAGGGCTAGTTGGTGGAAATGGGAATGTATGGAGTCTTTTGTTCATGCCCTTTGATCTTCATCCTTTGGCAAGCCTCTTGTCTATCTGTCAGTATTCTGCCCAACTCTATGTAATATAGAACAGAGAGTAAAATTAGAATTTTCCTCACCACACTCACCCTCGGTAAGGGAGGGGGCCAGTTTCAGGTATTCTGACTGTTTTTCTTTTCTATCTACAGAATATACTTGAGAAAGTTTTATGATAAATATGTTTGTAGTACAAAAGAGAATAACTGATTGCTCTTTTGGATGATCAGAAGATTATCTTCTGTTTAGTAATTTTGAGTTTATTGATACTTTTTACATTATCACAAATATTATCCAAAAGCAAGTTTTAGCTCTTTTTTACCCCAATTCTTTCTATTTATTTAAATATTTTATTTATGTATGCATTTATGTATTTATTTTAGAGAGACAGTATGCAAGTGGAGGGAAGAGCAGAGGGTGAGGGAGAGAGAGAATCTCAAGCAGACTGTACCAAATACAGAGCCTGATGCAGGGCTCCATCATGCAACCCCAAGATCATATGACCAGCCAAAATCAAGTCGGATGCTCAACTGATTGAACCACATCACCCCTTTCCCTAATTATTTATTTGTAGGCTGCTGTCTGCTTGAGAGTCTCTCTTCCTGTCCCCTTGCCCTCCCCTCCCTTACCCACCCCTCTGCTTACCCTGCTCACACACACGCACTCTCTCTGGGTGGTATTTAAAATTGGTCCTCCAAACCCAATTTTTCCTTCTTAAATTATATTTTAAGTGATACTTTTTAATCTGGTGAGAGAACTTGGCTTTGGATGATTAATTTTTTTATTACAAAACTTTTTTTATGAGAATGTACAGATATACTACCTGCACCTAAAAAATTAAATGTGCATTTATTTTCCAATTTTAGGGCACTAAATACGAAGAACTACAAGACTGCTTCAGTACAGTCCTATTAGCATCTGGAAGACAAATAGCTTCCTAGGTTGTGACTACCAGTAATTCATTATAGAGTGCTAATTATTTGTAAAAAAACACAAGATATGTAACATAACTCAAGCATTTAAAAGATATTTAAGCCTGCAACTTTCATATTCTTCCTTGTTTTAGCACTATTAATGAATAAACAGTATTTGTTAATAATTTAATATATGGTTATTGATCTTTGTTTATATCTGTGTTCTTGGGAGATTATAATGTGTAGGCATTCCATAAAATCCTGAAGTGCTATCCGTCATTTGAAAGCTTAGTCCTAATGTTGAAGAACTTGCAAGCTTGGAGAGCCAGGGTGAAGGCTGGGGCTGGAGGGATAGAAAGAGCACATTAAGTTCTTACCTTGTGTTTCTTCTTGGAGGTATTTAAAAACTGGATTGATAGCTTATCCAAGTGTCATAGACCATTAAAGCATTGTTAACATCAAAAAGAAATTTGGACCACTCATATTACATAGATTCGTGTATGCACTTTATAGAGTGAGGCAAATGTCTCCATTTATGTGGTCTCATGCCTTCTACTTATGGCCTGTGTAAAACTTCATATTAGCCAGTGGCAGCCCCAGGATGAGTTGGAGGAAGGGAGAATGGGGAATGCCATTTTAGTTGAGTATCTTACAAAAATACAAAGTTACAAGATGGATGAAGTTTGTCTTTGGTATCCTCTCATGTGCATTTGTAGCTGTCGGAAGCTGCCTCTCCTGGAACATCCCCCTCTAGGTTTTATTCTCTTGTTCTAAGATTATCTCTTTTTCATTTGCCCTGCCACTTTAAAAAATACCTGTTCTTAAAATATATGATTTACATACATTACTGTAATTCACAGTGAGTTCTTTTTTTTTTAATCTTTTTTTTGAAAGATGTTATTTATTTATTTAACACACAGAGAGAGATCACAGGTAGGCAGAGAGGCAGGCAGAGAGAGGGGAGGAAGCAGAGCAGAGAGCCCATAGGGGCCTCAATCTCAGGACTGAGATCATGACCTGAGCTGAAGGCAGAGGCTTAACCCTTTGAGCCACCCAGGCGCCCCTCACAGTGAGTTCTTTATTAACAGTTCTTATTCAATTGGAGGTAGTGGTGGTAATATTTAAAAAGGGAAAATTACAGTATCTATTAATATAATATATTGGGGAAATTATTTTTGATCCATGGTGGTTTCCTTAGTACTTGTCCCTTTGCCATTCTAGACTTCTCAGAGCTGGAAATCAGAATATATAGAGGCTACAGTACTCTTCTTTTCAATCTGCTTTTTTTTTTTTTTCAGTATGTGTGTGTGGGGAACTATGTCAATTCAGATGTATCTGGCTTTTAAAAGGATTACAGATGGTACAGAAATTTTTTATTGTTGTAGTAATATATATTACACACACACACATATATGCACATACATACTTTGGGGGGAAATGTCTCATATATATTTTATATCATTTAATTTTTTAATATTTATTTTTATATCTCATACTATTTACTTTTTTCTAAAAGAATATTTAAAATCTTTATTTCCTATGCCAAGGACAGTGTGGATTAAACACCTTAAAGACATTATCAAGGATATAATATGACCTAAAGGGAAGATGTTTGTCTTTAGGAATAATTTTACCAGCTGCATATAACTGAATAAAGGTCATATATATTGATAAGTATTGCTAAATAAGCCTTATAAATATATGCATTCTTTTTAAAAAATATTTTATTTATTTGACAGAGAGAAACACAGCTAGAGAGGGAACACAAGCAGGGGGAGTGAGAGAAGGAGAAGCAGGCTTCCTGCTGAGTAGGGAGCCCAATGTGGGACTGGATCCTGGGACTCTGGGATCATGACGCAGGCCAAAGACAGACTCTTAATGGCTGAGCCACCCAGGCACCCCAATGTATGCATTCTTTTGAGATGAGATTTATATTTTTAAAATTTTATTAAAATCTAAATAATTGCTCATTTACACTTATGCCTTTGTTTGCTATATTTAATTTTTATTGTGCCTCTTATAGGAACACACACTTCATATAATATTCATAGATGGGAATGCTCATCTAATGCCTTATTGGAGGATGTAGAAAGCAGTATGACAGTTGGCAGAGCTTATTTAGAGTTTGCATAAGTGCATCGTATCAATTTACAGAAAAGCAAATGCAGAAACCAATAACAGGAATAGTGAAGCCTGTGGAAGAAGTAAGATATTTGAAATGATAATAGAGGAACACACACTTGATATTAAGGGGCATAAATTATTTATGATGTCCATTGATTCTTTTCTTTTTCTTTTTGAAGATTGTATTTATTTAGAGAGAGCACATGTGCAAATGGAAGAGGGCAAAGGGAGAGGAAGAGAATCTCAAGCAGACATGGCACTGAATGCAGAGGCCCACTAGGGGCTCCTTCTCATGACACTGAGATCATGACCTGAGCTGAAATCAAGAGTTGGACACTTAACTGACTGAGCACCCAAGTGCCCCAACCTTTTGTTATTTATATTGTCTTGGTCATAGAAAAAATATGAAAAGAGTTTTAATTTATTTTATGAGGCTAGTATAACTGGACAAGGATAGCTAGGAAGGAAAATATTTTTAATTCATTAAAAAAAACCCAAATCAAGTATTAGCCAATGGAATCCACTTTTTAAATGATCACAAAATGCGATTGATTATTCTATGACTACTATGATAGCTTCACATTAGTGGAGCTATTATTATAATTAGCTTAATTAATATATTAAAATGGAAAAATACATGTTTTCCCAATAGATGCTGGAAAGCCATTTGAAAAAATTAAATACATTTTTCACTTAAATCCTCTTAAGACATGAGGATTAGAAGAACTTTTCTTACTTTATAAAGGATATCTATCAGAATCATAACAAACATTAAGCTGGAGCCATCAACAACTCTAACACTGTGCTGGAAAATACAGTTAAAGCAATAAGACAAGAAAAATCCCTGAGGGGAATAAATACTACAAAAAGAAATACAACATTGTTCCTTACAGTGTGTTCCTTACAACTGTGATACAGTTACTTACCTATGATGTAAAAAGAAATTATTGAACAATATTAGAAATAATAAAATAGGCCAATAAACAAGATGTATCTAATGATCTGCAAAAAAGATAGTTTTTTAAAAATGTGAAATTGTATTTACAGTGGAGAAAAGCTATGGAAACTTAAGATTAAAATGCAGATATAAAAGAATGGCCTGAAAATATACCATTTTCCAGGGAGACTCAATATGTAAACATGCTAGTTCTCTCTACTACATCAATAGATTTAAGGCAATTTAATAAAAATCCCTACAGAATTAAAAATAATAAAATTTGAAAAGCTACTTCTAAATTTCATTTTGAAGACAAAATATGAAAATCCTGGTAGAAAAATTTGAAAGAGGCTGTTTGTTCCAACCAAAAATTTACTATGGGAATATTTATAATATAAGTACAGCATTAATATAATAGGGCATTCCAGTTGAAACTGGCAAGCAGAACACATTTATTTGCTGGCTTTCTTTGACACTAAAAATATACTACTAAAATAATGGGCCTAGAAAAATGTATAATGTAAAGGTATCATCAGAAAATAAGGAGTTTCAAAAAATGCAATGGACCAAAAATAAATAAAACAAAGCTAGAAACATTTAACTTAAAGTGTGTTTAGGGAAGACTTTTTCAATCTTTTTTCTCCTACCTCCTTCCTATCCTCAGTGCTTTGGGAAACCCAGAATTTTACCCCCAGATTAAAAAAAGGTCTTACCTCTAAATTTTTGGAAGGTCTACCTAAGGAAAATTAGGGCTATAAGAGTAAGGTTATGCTGGCATGATTGTTTTTTTGGAGAGCTCCATAGCCTAAAATGTGGCTCTCTACTCTTAGACACCTTCAAGAGAAGAATGGTTAGTCAATAGCTCTGTACACACATACAGACTACTGCCTGTAGTCACAGGCAATTTTTCTAGAGATGGGGAGAGTCAGTAGAAGTACATTCGTACAGATACTAGCTACCTAGAAAAATTATCACTATGTTCTATACATTCTTAGGATTTTTTAGACTTCCCAAACTTGACCGTCCCAAATTGGCTTCTGGCCAAGGTAGAGTAAGAGGGGTTGGACTTATTCTCCTAAGTTAAACAATTGAAAACTGTACAAAACATACACAACCCCTTTTCTTAGACATTGGGCACAGTAGAAGACTGTGATCAATGAGAAAAAGGAAACAACTGCAATTGCTTTTTATTTGGAGGCACTTTCTGGACTGGAGAGGATGGAGGGGAACCTCAAAGTATGGTAACCTTGCTCAGATGAGACAGAAATTGGAATCAGGGAGCTAAAGTGTCTGGAATTAATGGGGTAGAGTTCTAGGGAGGAAAGAATTACATAGGAGAAAAGTTTAGAATTGTGCACCCCTAATTCTGCTGATACCTAAGGCACACATAGGGTTAAATTCCATGAAGGAAGGCAAAGGACCACTAGAGACCTGTCAGTTAACTGGTTCCCACAGCTTACAGAGCACCAGGCATCATTTGAAGAAGCTCCCACCAGCCCATGGAGGGTCTCTGCCAGTCTCTTACAGCATTTAGTGCAGATCTCAGAGGATCTAGACTATGTTAGAGGTTGCACTAGACGCACCCTAACAAATGTATTAAAAGTCTCATAAGAATACAAAATGAAACAGAAGTAACCAATCTCAATAGAACTACCCCCTTTTCTGTAGAGCAAAAAAAAAAAAATCTGGACAACTAACAATATGAAATATGGTGTTTGCCTTCCAATAAAACACTAGTAGACATGCCAAAAAGCAGGAAAATGTGACCCATAACCAGAAAAGAAATCAGTCATTAGAAACAAGCCCCCAAATGTCAGAGAAGATGGAATTAGCAGCAAGGACATTAGAATAGCTATATAACTATGTTAATGTATTTAAAGGAAAATATGAGCACAATGAGGAGATAAATTAAAGGCATAAAAGAGACCAATTGGAAAATCTGGAGATGGAAAAGAAAATATATGAAATGAAAATTTTCAGTAAATGGGAATAATAGTAAATTAGTCATTGCAAAAGGAAAAAAAAAACTAGTGAACTTGAAGATATAAAAATAGAAAACATCCAAAGTGAAACACACAGACAAAAAAGACTACAAAGAAAATGAAAGGAATGTCAGTGAGTTCTAGAATAGTATGTGTTATCAAGTCTTAGAAAGTGAGAGAAAAAGATTTTAAAGAAATAGTGGCTGAAAATGTCCAAATACGAAGAAAGACCTTAATCTAAGATTCCCAGGAATAATAAGCAGGATAAACAGAAAGAAAATGCACATCAAGACACATAATAATAGAATTATAGGAAAGCAGTGGTAAAGAGAACAATCTTAACATTTGCCAGAGAAAAAAAGACTATGTACAAGAATTCTTATGAGAAATTATGCAAGTCAGAAAAAAATTGGTATCTTCAAAGAGTTCAAGGAAACTGTCAATTCAGAATTCTATATTCACTGAAATATTTTTTCCCCCAAAATGAAGGTGAAATAAAGACTCAGAAAGAGAAAAGTTGGGACCTGCGTTACAAGAATGTTAAGGTTAGTTTTTAGGTAGAATAAACGTGGGTTTAGAGGATGCTAGAGGGGTACCTGGTTGGCTTGGTCTTTGAAATGTGTGACTCTTGATTTCAGGATTCTGAGTTCAAGTCCCATGATGGGCATGGAGCCTACTTAAAAAAATAAATAAAATTTAAAAATTAAAAAAATGCTAGAAATGATAAAATTTTTTTCCTCTCCTGTTTCAATTAAAGAGTCAGGATAACTTATTTATAGTAAAACTAAAAAATGTGCTGGGTTCATAACATATACAAAAGTAAATTCTAAATAACACAAAGAATGGGAAGAGGGAAATAGAGATATGTTATTATAAGAGCCTTCCATTGTATATGAATTGCTATAATATCATTTGAAGAAAATCAATAGTAAGCTGAAAACATATAACTCCAGAAAAGCCTTTAAAAAGTAAACAGAGATTTCTAATCAGATTGAAGAAAAAATGTAATCCTAAATAATTAATCCAAGAGAAGGCAGGAAAAGATAAAAGGAACAAAATAGGTGGGACAAATAGAAATCAAATACATAAAAATCAATTATATTAAACATATTAATAATTATATTAAATGTAAATAGCTAAAACTGCAATTTGAAGGCATAGATTGTCAGACTTGGTAAAAAGAAAGACCCATTTATATGCTTTCTAAAATAAACCCACCTTCAATGTAAACACATAGATTAAAAGTGAAAGTATCTACTTCGGCTTTTAGTTTAGTTGTTTTATATTGGCAATGGTTTTAACACAAATATTTTGTTTTGTAACCATCTCACAGTTCTTTAATCTTAGTTCTGTATTTAAATTGATACAATCCTTACCTTTACTCCTTTTTTAAATACCCAAATTCATTCTTTTTTTGCCATTTATATAATTTTATAGAGACCGTAGTTTTTCACATTTGTGAGCACCAATACTTTTTTAAAATTAATTTTTTGAATGTAGTTGACACACAATGTAACAGTTTTAAGTTTACAACATAGTGATTTGACAAGTTTAAACATTATGCTGTGCTTACTGTAAGTGTAGCTACCATCTGTCACTACATAATGCTATTACAATATCATTGACTATATTTCTTATGCTGTGCCTTCTATTCCTGTAACTTTTTCATTCCATAACTAGAAGCCTCCAGTTCCCACTCCCTTTCACCCATTTTTCCCTTCCCCTTCCCTTTCTCAAGATTACTTTGGTTATTCAGGGTCTTTTGTGATTTCATGCAAATTTGAGTAATTTTTGTTCTAGTTTTGTGAAAAATGCTGTTGGTATTTTGATAGAGATTGCATTCAATGTGTAGGTTTCTTTGGGTAGTATGGATGTTTTAACAATATTAATTCTTTTAGCCCAAGCTCATTTGTTGGTGTCATCTTTAATTTCTTTCATCAGTGTTTTACAATTTGCAATGTGTAGGTCTTTCATCTCTTTTTGTAGGTAAATAATATCCTAGATATTTTATTCTTTTTGGTACAATTGTAAATTGAATTCTTTTCTTTTTTTTTTTAAGACTTTATTTATTTATTTGACAGAGAGAGAGATCATAAGTAAGCAGAGAGGCAGCAGAGAGAGAGGAGGAAGCAGGCTCCCTGCTGAGCAGAGAGCCCTGTGTGGGCCTTGATCCCAGGACCCTGAGATCATGACCTGAGCCGAAGACAGAGGCTTTAACCCACTGAGCCACCCAGGTGCCCTTGAATTATTTTCTTAATTTCTCTTTATGCTATTTCATTATCAGTATATAGAAATGCTGCAGATTTCTGGGTATTTTGTATCCTGCAAATTTACTGAGTTCATTTATTACTTCTAGCATTTTTTTTATGAAGTCTTAGGGTATTCTATGTATAGTATTATGTTCTATGTAAATAGTGATAGTTTAACTTCTTTACCAGTATGGATGCTTCTTATTTCTTGTCTGATTGCTGTGGCTAGGACTTCCAGTACTATATTGAGTAAAAGTGTTAAGAGTGGACATCTTTGTCTTGATCCTGATCTTAGAAGAAAAGCTCTCAGTTTTTGTCCATTGAGTAAGATGTTAGCTGTGGATTTTTTAAAAATGGCCTTTCTTATGTTCAGGTATATTTCTAAATATACCTCTAAACCCAGTTTGCTGAGATTTTTTTTTTCATCATGAAATGGTGTTGAATTTTATCAAATTTTCCCTTCATTTATTGAGATGATCATATTATTTTGATCCTTTGTTTTGTTGATGTGATATATATATTACATGGATTTGTGAATGTTGAACCATTCTTGTATCCTCAAAATGAATCCCACTTGATTGTGGTGGATGATCCTTTTAATGCATTGTTGAATGTGGTTTGCAGTGTTGTTAAGTATCTTTTTAAAAATATTTGATGAGAGAGAGAGAGAGAGAGAGAGAGAGAGAGAGAGAGAGAGAGAAATGAGTGGGGGAGGGGTAGAGGAAGAGAAAGAAGCAGACTCCTTGCTGAGCTCAATGCAGAACTTGATCCCAGGATGCTGGGATCATGACCTAGGCCTAAGGCAGATGCTTAACCAACTGAGCCACCCAGGTTCCCTTTTGTTGAGGATCTTTGTACCCATGTTTTCTTTTTCATGGTATCTTTTTCTGCTTTTGGTATCAGGGTAATGTTGGCCTTATAGACTGTATTTGGAAGCTTTCCTTCCTATTTTTTGGAATAGTTTGAAGGGAATAGGTTTTAACCCTTGTTTAAATGTTTGGTAGAATTTACCTGTGAATTATTCTGGTGTTGGAATTTTATTTTTTGGTAGTTGATTACTGGTTAAGTTTTGTTACTAGTAATTAGCCTGTTTGGATATTTATTCCTTCCTGAATTAGTTTTGGGAGACTGTATGTTTCTAGGAATTTATCCATTTTCTAGGTTGTCCATTTGTTGACATATTTTTCGTGGTATTCTCTTATCATTGTTTGTATTTCTGTGAGGTCAGTTATTCTATCTCGTTTCTGATTTTATTTATTTGGGTCCTTTCTCTTTTTTCCCTTGATTAGTCTGTCTAAGAGTTTATGAATTTTGGTTATTTTTTTTAAAGAACCGTCCCTTGGTTTTCACTGATGTGTGTGTGTGTGTGTGTGTGTGTGTGTGTGTGTGTGTGTATCTGTCTGTCATTTATTTCTGCTCTTTTATTATTTCCTTTCTTCTACTGACCTTGGGTTTTGTTTCTCTTTTTCTAGTTCCTTTAGGTGTAAGTTTAGTTAAAATGAGCTTTTTCTTGTTTCTTTTTATTTTTTCTTGTTTCTTGAGGTAAGCTTGTATTGCTATATATTCTTAGAACTCATTTTGCTGGGTCCCAGAGATTTTGAACCATCGTGTTTTCATTTTCACTTGTTTCTATGTACTTTTTTATTCTTTTTATTCTTTGCTTCATTGACCCACTGGTTGTTCAGTATCATGTTGTTTGTTTGCATTTCTTACAGATTTTTCTTGTGATTCAGTTTTAGTTTCATACCATTGTGGCCAGAAAAGATGCATGATGTGAATCCAATCTTAAATTTATTGAGGCTTGTTTGGTGGCCTGATAGGTGATGTATTCTGGAGAATGTCCCATGTGCATTTGAAAAGAATGTGTATTCTGTTTTTAGACTGAAGGTTCTGGGTAATGTCCATCTGGTCTCATGTGTCATTGCAAGACACTGTTTCTTTATGTTTTTTCTGCCTGGATGATATATCCACTGATGTAAGTGGGGTATTAAAAATCCCTTACTGTTATTGCATTACTGTCAATTTTTCTTTTTGTTAATATTTGCTTTATGTTTAAGTGCTACTGTGTTGGGTGTGTAGGTATTTACAATTGTTACATCCATACTCTGGTTTCTCTTCAGACCAAATAAATCTTTCGCCTTTTACAATTGTTATATCCTCTTGTTTGATCCCTTTATCTTTATGCAGTGCCCTTGTCTCTTGTTATAGTCTTTGTTTTAAAGTCTATTTTGTGTGATATAAATATTGCTACTCTGCCCCCCCATGTCCATTTGCATAGTTACTGTTTTTCCATCCCTTCACTTTCAGTTTATGTGTGTCTTTAAGTCCAGCAGGGCAGCTGAAACTGAAGAGGACACAAGCCAAGGTGTCCCAAGGTTCTCTGTGTTGAGGTACCTTGACAGGACAGCTGAAGTTGGTGTGGGTATAAACTGGGGTACCCTGGGATGCTTTGAGCAAGGTGTGCCCAGAGCTGGGGGGAAGCTGAAGCCTAGGTGATGTGCAGATCAGGAGTTCCCTGAGCTCACCGCACAGAAGTTGCCCTGGTAGGACAGCTGAGCTGAAGTGGATGCACGTGGGGGTAGGGGGAGGAGAGGGCAAGGAGGACTGGGTCTCTATGTACAGAGGTCACCTTGGCAGGATAGTGAAGCTGAAGTAGATATAAATGGGTGTTCCAGGACCATCTGTAAAGAGAGAATCCTGAAGGGAAACCTGGATCTGAGATGGTGGTCAGGCCAAGAGGTCCTGGGATGCTGTGCATAGGGGGTGCCTTCGCAGGCTATTTAAAGCTGAACTGGGTGCAACCCAGGGTGTATCAATGTTCTCAGTGGGGAGGGCCTTCCGGCCAGACAATTGGAACTGAGTCTGGGACAGGCAGGTATGTTCTGGGGTGCCTTGTATAAGGAGTACCCTGTGGGGTGGCTGAAACCAATGCAACACCAGTCAGGGTTGCTCTGCCGGGGGTGCTCTCTGCAGGGGGCACACTGACAGGTTCTGGAGCACTTTGCATGTAGAGTGCCCTAATAAGCCATCTGAAGCCAAAGTGGTATGGGCCTCATCTGTTCTAGGGTGCTTTGCACCTGGTTACCTTGGTGTGAAGGATGGAGCTGTAGTGAACACTAACCAGGGGTGTCCTGGTGTGCACTGTCTTTTGGCTGCCTTGGTGGGATGGCTGGGACTTACGTGGGCTACAGGTCTAGGGCTCACAGAGATGGCAGGTGAGCTAGGGTACCTGGACCATGCACTAGTCCATGCTTCCAAGGGGGAGTGTAAACTATATCCACTAGTCCCTCGCACCTAGGGTGTTCCAGCAGCTCGCCTAGCCATCAAGTGGAGTTCTAGTGCTGTCTCTTTTATACGCTAGATGCAATTTTAAAGATTTTTTTAAAATTTATTTATTTGACAGAGAGAAACATAGCCAGAGAGGGAACACAAGCAGGGGGAGTGAGAGGGGGAGAAGCAGGCTTCCCGCTGAGCAGGGAGCCTGATGTGGGACTTGATCCCGGGTCTCCGGGATCATGACCTGAGCCAAAGGCAGTCGCTTAACCAACTGAGTCACCCAGGCACCCCACCAGATGCAATTTTAAACTTCATCTTTTTAAAGAAAAAAAGGGGGAGAGGAGGAAAAGAAAAAAAAATAGGAACAGTAGAAATAAAATTAAAAAATAGAAACAATAGAAATAAAAGGCAAAAACAAATATAAAAAAGTGTGTGTTTTTTTTTTAGTTTAATTTTTCCTCCCCATGCCCTGGTGCAACTAGGGTTAGTGTTGGCTTGCAGTTCCAGGGCTTGCTGAGGTGTTGAGCCAGTCCCTCTGATCCAGGGAGTGTTCTTGCAGTTCCTTTTCCCTTTCTAAAATTTTTATTTTAAAGATTTATTTATTTTAGAGAGAGATGGAGAGAGAGTGTGAGTGTGTGAGTGTGAACATGAGGGGAGGGGCATGCGGGAGATAGAATCTCAAGCAGACACCTCACTGAGCACAGAGCTCCACATGGGGCTCCAGTCCAGGACCCTGAGATCATGACCTAAGCCAAAATCCAGAGCCAGCTGCTCAGCTGATGGAGCCACATAGGTACCCCTCCTTTTCCCTTTTAAGCTATAGCTTTTTTTCTGTGTCCCATCACAACTGGGGCTGGCATGTGCTTGTAGTCCCAGGGCTTACAGAGACATCCAGACTCTGCTCTCATCTGTGCTTTTAAGGTGGAGAGGGAATGGAAACCTGTCACACTTTAGTCCCAATGACTTGGAAAGCATTCAGCTCCTCCATGGTTTGGCAGAGTTCTAGAACTGTCTCTTTTATATGCTAGTTGCTCTTTTAAACAGCTTGAAATTCTCTCTCTCTTTCTTCCTCTATCCCTTCTCCCACACCCCGCCTAACTGTTCTTTCTCTGTCACATAAATAAATTAAAAAAAAAATTTGTGGAGAAAAAAGTACTGGACAAAGGATTTTGAAACATTGGTTTTAGAAATTTATTTACATATCTTGGATGGAAGCAGTTGATATAGTTGACTTGGAATTCCTGGAAAAAAAAAGATTTTTTTAACATAGGAGTGACAAGTATACTTGAGAAAAACAGAAACAAATCCCGCTCCCTGCCAAAGTTGCTGTGCGCGTATACGATGTATAGAAGTAATATAAATAAAATAATAACGTGAATTTATCAAAAGAGAAAAATTCCTTTTTTTTTTTTTTTTTAAAGTAGACTCCATGCCCAGCATGGATCCCAGTGCAGGGCTTGAACTTATGACCCTGAGGTCAAGACCTGAGCTGAGATCAAGAGATGGACGCTTAACCAACTAAACCACTCAGGTACCCCAAAAGAGCAAAGGTCCTACATAATTCCAATATATAATAAATTGGATACAAATCTTACAAGACTAAATTGTATTCATCTTAAAAGTGTCCTTCTTATTACAGTACTCTGGCTAGAGGCTAAGAGGTGAAAAAAAAATCTTAAACACATCTCTACTAATCCACCACAATATTACATACCTTTCAAATCAGGAGCCAAAGGCCTATTCCTAGGACCAGAGTCTTCATAAGTATCATAGTTGTCAAAATGGAATTTCTCTCTTCTTGAAATATAACCCTTTTTTGATAGGTCATTCTGTGAACTACATATTTTTTCACTTAAATTTAAATAATCTCTTTGAAGATTCCTCATCTCAAATTCTAAGGTATCCCTTTCATTTTCTATACTTCTTACATAGTTTTCTAAGAGTATTTTATCTTCTGCAAGTCTACTGATGCTGTTTTCAAATTTTATATTTTCTTTACTATGTTTTTTTAGTTCTTCTTTTAGAATCTGATTATCTGTTTTAATTTCCATTACCATTTTTGATAACATTTCACATTCAGTGCCCATTTCTGACAAACTGTTCTTATAAATACTTGCTTCTGATTTTGCATTTTTAATTTCTTTCAGAAAATTCTCCTCTGCAGTAGATTGGTACGTTTTAATATTCTCAATTTCTCTTTCCATCATTTGTCTAGCAGCAATAGATTCTTGTAGTGTTGTTTCAAGATTAAGTTTTTCATTTTTAACTGTTTCTATTATTTGAAGAAGTGTCTCTTGTTCAGTTTTTGCCAGCCTTTCTTTCTCTTTTAGCTGCATTATTTCTAGTTGGTTTTCCTTCAGTTCATTTTCAACTGAGCTTCTTTCCTTTAGAAGCTGGTATGTTTTTTTCTCTAGCATTTCCTTTTCATCTTGTATCAATAGAATATTTGTTTTCATTGATTCCATTTCTATACTCATTCGATTGTTTTCATTATTGACAACGGCCATATCATTTTGAGTTTTGTGTTCCTTACTTTTTAGTTGATCTAATGTGTCTATCATTTGTTGCTTCTCCAAAGAAAGTTGACTGTTTTTTTCCTCTAGAGTTTTATTTTGTCCTACAAGAACATTATATTTACTAATTATTTTTTTCAATTCTTTAAGACATTCTTTACTATCTTCTTCTGTTTTAATTAACTTGGACTGAATAGCATTCTTTTCTTCAACCAAATTCTTAAGTTGCTTTTCATATGTTTCAATTTTCTGTATTAGAGATTGTGTAGTAAAGACAAGAGGTTTTATTTTGGTTTTAAGGGTTAGATTTTTATTCTCCAATTCTGTTACCTTTTTTTGTAACTGCATAGATTGTTTTAGATAATTCTGTAAGTACTGAATTTTTGCAACACACTGCTCAGTAACAGAATTGACTTTGGATGTTTTCTCATTTTCAAACATTATTGGTCCGTGTTTTGATAGTGGTTGTGTCTCTTTGTCTTTCATTTCATATTTTGTTGAGTCAAAGAATGACTGTGGTGCATGTCTTGGAACTCTGGAATGGAATTTTAAATCTGTAATATTCTTGCCAGTGATAGGAATTTCTTTACTATTTTTCTCATTCCTCTTTCCCTTGTGCATTTCACTCTTGGAAAGCCTTTTACATTTCCTGCAAAAATTCACATGGAATTTTGACACTGTTTCCCTGAATGGGAGTAATTTGTTTACTAATGCCTCTAATTCTGAAATTCTCTTTGATTTTATATCTTCATTTAAGTTACTTTCTATATTTTCTTCCTTAATAAAGTTAACTTTTTCCTTGTGGCTGTGGAGCAGGTCATATTTATCATTTCTTGGAATGTTTGTATCAGTTTTTAAAGTTTGAAGTTCATTTGTAAGTGCCAGTTCTCTATCATGTGACTTTTGTAGTTCTTCCTTCATTTGTTTGATAGAATGGCAGATATCGTCTAAATTTTCACAAAATCCATGCTTGAGGAAAGGCTCAGTAATTTTAGATTTATCTAGAGTTACTGTATCAGCTTGAGACATCACAATTTGAGGTGCATGAGGTAGAAAACTATAAAGGTTATAATTCTTTAACATGTCAGAATTTTCTGAAGGGTTCATAATTATATTTGAAGCTGAATTATCTGTTGAATTTCTCTGAGTTAATAGGTCCTTGAAATGTATCTGGGATGGAATATCTGTGCCTTGACAGAGACTGTTAACAATATCACTGCTAAATTTGTCTTCTGTTGAATGAATAGTGTTGGACTCCTCAAAATGATGAATTTTCTCCATAGAAAAGATTTCTTCTTGATTTTCTATAGGCTGGTGACCATAAAAAGCATACTATAAATGTACTATCATTTGCCACATGACCAAAAAACCAAGAAAATATTTTGTGGAGGATTTATTTTTTACAATCCAATGAACATTTTATCCATTTCTACAAGCAAACAAGCCTAATGAATATGACTCATTTTCTCCAGAAAAATCTAACAGCTGTTATTTTGAAATCTGTAACTCTGGTCTTCACAATTTGCTTAGAAATTATACTTATTTCCTCAGAGGATGACTTACATGGGCCAACCCTTCAATATCAGAAATAGAAATTTAGAATCCCTTAAGACACCATCATAGATATATGGGGAAGATAGAAGCAATAGGTCAAATGCAATAGGAAGTTTAAGGGAAATGAATATTTCCACTTCTGGGCTATTTGTCAACCTTAGCTTGCATTCCTACTTCAGATGCTTCTAGGGCTGTGACTATTCTAGAAATGCGAGTTCTAATGAGTGAAGACAGAGTGACTCTGGTTCCAACCTGTTTCTAGAGAATTCCAACAGGTTTTTTCAAACAGTTGGAATTCTCTAGAATTCCAAAGAACTTCCAACCTGTTTCTGGGTTCCAACCTCAGGTTTTGGTCGTTCCTAAAAGTAGAAAAATTCCTAAGTGGATAGACAGGCTAAAAAAAACTGCCTTACATTTTAATTTACCTGGGAATCTTTTAGGTATTCCTCTGACAGTTCATTGACCCACGAAGAAGGTTAAGAATGTAAAGGTAAAGATAAACTGGTTGTAGTAATATTTTTGAAGTGACTAAATATAGAAATAGTTTTGTATAGAATAACATACCAAAGCTTTTTCGATGTGTGTGCCGAATAATAGATTTTTTTCTGAGCTATATTGTGGGTTTTCTACTTCAATAATACTTTTGTTCAAGATTTCACTGATTTCAGACTGTACCTTTAAAAGATAAATTGATAACATTAGAATTTGATTTCAGATTTATAAACTTATGAATGTATAGGAATAATAGATACTATACTTGAAAGATACCTTTAAGTTCTCTGGACATAAAACCTCTTTCCATCATATAGAATATAAATTAAATGTATTTAACTTATAATAATATCTATCATTAAAGGAATTTTTAAAAGAAAATTATATCTTTGTTATATGATTATAAAATCAGAAAAACTTACTTAAGAAAACAATAAAATTTTATGAACAATATTCAAGTAATTTTGGATGTTTGATTTTTATATTGTTGAATAAAGCAGAGACTTGATCTCTGTCATTAGAATCGAGTCTATTCTGTCACCCTCAGGAGGAGTTTGTCTTCTCTTGCCACTTCCCTACAGCTGCTTTTAGTATAAGAATATTGGGATAAAGTTTCTGTTGGGTCTTTAGTGAGTAGGTGTAGTATTATGCACCACCAATATCCATACCCTATCTTTCTGTTAATACTATCACTTATTTGTTCTGGATAAAGTCCATGTGCCTTTGGTGATCCCACTTTCAGCTGCATGTGACTGAGAGCTAACCAGTCAGAACACTGCCTTCCTTTCAACAGCAATTTGTTCAAGCATTGCATATGACCCAATCTCGGTCAGAGTCAGGCCAAGAACTTCAGTATAAACTGTTAAGGGAGAAAAAAGCATGGTCTCTTCCTTGACTGGAAGCTGGAAAGATAAAAGCCTAGAGCTTCTAGCAGCCATTTTCCTACCTCATGAATCTGCGAATCCAGTATAGTGTAAGGCAGAACCTATAAAATAAGGAGTGAGATGGGTTCCTGATGACTGAAGTCCTGATCATATGGATTAAGCCATTGCCAAGTGAACTGTCTCTAGGATTTTCAGTTACTTGTGCTAATAAAATATACTTTTTCTCTAGGTTGATTTGAGTTAGACTTCATAGCACTTATAATGAGAGTTCCCATTTGTAGACTATATATAGGTAGCACTTCAAATGTACATTTAAAAAAATCAGTATTATTATTATTTTTGCTCATATCCAAATTCAACTATAATAGAATGTAGTTTCCCCTAAACAAATTTTGAGCCTGGAATATGTTGTTGCTTTATTTTATTACATTGTACATGAACTAATCAGCTGGCTAGTGATTGTTAGTTTAGAAATGTGGGATGATATCTTAAGTTTGGATATTTCCCATATAGAGATTAAAAGAAACATACCATGCTAACATTCTGCAAAGTCTGTATTCGGAGAGCCTGAAATGATTCCAGTTGATGCTGAAGGGCCTATAATAAAATTAAGCATGGTATGAAATGGAGCCATTTTGAAATTGCTATTGTTTATTATTATATATATTCCCCAAAGTTGCCTAGTACCAGAAATGATCACATGAGGGTCAAAGGACTCACATTCTTAGTCATTCTTGCTAATTCTCCAATGTATTTTCATGAAGATTTTTGTGAAAAATCCATGTGCATTTGGAAGTATTTATTCTGAAAGAGATCAGCCTTTACACAGGTATTTGGAGAAAAAAATGAAATGAAAATGAACTTACTTTCAATGCTGATTGTGGTTGTATTTGATTTTCTGATTCTGATATGCAGCCATATTCTAAAAAGCAAAATTGGGAAACCATATGATCTAATTCTTAAGTTTTATTTTTAAGTGACTGTAATATAAAGTAGTCTCCTAACTTTCTAGGAGAACTTCCTAATAATGCGAATTTTGATGTTCACATTAGGAAGAACTCAGTGCTAGGCACATAATAAGGTCAAGAAACAATTTTCACTTGGCTTAAAACACCTACTTCAGATTGTAATAATGGTTTTACTTTTATAATGAACCATTAACTTGTAATGCCAAACTTAGAACTCTCAAAAACTCAATTATCTTTGTTTCTGCAATAAAAACTTCATTAAAAAAAGAACCCTAGTAATCCCGTTATGGGAGAACTTCGACAAAGTCATATGTAGGTCTCATTGTCTATTAAATCGCCATGTGATGCTTTTCCTCATCCTGGAAAACAAACTGGACTTAGCACAGCTTTTTGTCATGCTCTTAAGCAAAGTACTATGAAGATCCATGTGTTCTTTCTTAGAAAGTAGATTATAGATCTGTAACAGAGGAGAGACTATAAACTGCAGGTTTCCTGGCATAATTCCTCTCTGCCCAAATAGGTTTTTTGCTTGCTTTGTAAATTTTTATTGAATAACTTAAAAAACATTTAGTGTCCCAAATGAAATGAGAGTTATGATGGAATGTTCCCCTAGGCTGACAATTTCGGCCCTGAGAAAAGTTTTTAAAAGAGGTCAGGACATCTTTACTTTGGAATGACAGTCTGCCAGATGTTATAGGAGCTGGTTGCAAAGTATAGGCAGCTGCCCCCCACCCCTCATCTGCCATTGGCCCTCACCACTGAGAGAGTAACTCTGGTTCAGAGCCTGGAGCTATTTGGTCCACTGAAGAATCCCACCTTCATCAGAGGGCAGGGAGGGACAGTGAGTCTGTTTGGATGTTCCTCAGCTTTGCATCTTACTAGGAATAAACAGTAGTCTGAAATCTTAGGTTAAAAAAAAAAAAACTCAAGTGAGATCTGGATGAATGCAACAAGGCATCCTAAAGATTTTCAGACTCTAAAGACAATTTCTAAATGAACTCCAATTGCAAATCAAAACTAATGTATTATCTAGAACCCTACCACCAGAATTAACCATTATGAATTTTAGGTACTTACTTTTCTGTAAGCTCTCTATGCTTATATGCAGGAAAAAATTATTTTAGAACAGTGGAATTATATTACACATGTGATAAATGGTATTAAATTTATGTTTCTTTTAACAGAACAAAGAAAACTGCAATTAGTTAAAGTTGTCACTATTATCCAGATCAGATTTTTTTCACTGCATGTAAGATTATTATAAGATCCCTTTAAGCTAGTGAAAATAGATGATGAGAAGGACTAACAGACTGGAATTTTTATGTTTTTTTTTTAATAACATGCCCTTCCATTGTATTCAGTGTTGACTTAGTCCCTGCCAAGAAAGAGAATAAATGATGAGAAAATTAGGTATAATTGTATTTGCTCTCACATTTACTTCCCACTTTTCATGATATTTGCTTATTACATCATTTTCACACTGATGTTTTATGTTTTACATTTTGTAATGTGACCATAATCCACACGCTATTTAAACACAAAGATAGGACATTATTATTGTAAATATTTTCAGCATTCACTTTATTGTTAATGCGTTTACTGTTCAAAATTTCATCTCCTTTCTGCATCTACAGCACAAGCTTCCCTTTTCCACACAGGTTTCCTTTGTCTTGTTAGGAGAACTTACAAGTTGAAGGCTAAGCACAGTATTTCCTTTGCTAAAGCTGAGTACGAAATATGAGTCAAAAGAAATTTAAAGACTTGGTAAAGGGCTATAGAAAATACAAGATTTTGAAGAAAGAACATGGGATTTACATCCTGCTTCTGTGCATATTTCCCTCCCTCCATCTCTTCTTTCTTTTGACCATAGAATGCTTGCAGTGACCATGATGCTTCTTTTCATATGGCTTAGTGTAACCTGAGCAACTATGCTCAGAATTTCTATTTTCTTTGACATACTGTACATGTTTTCTCTAGGCATTTTTCTTGGAGTCCATAGGTCTGTCCCTCTGAGATACAGTTTCAGGGCCAGTGTGTTTTTCTATCCATTTTCTATAGCTTAAAAATTAGGGGAGGGAGTTTGGGGGAAGAGACATCACTTGGAGCTGTGTAAAGCCTCTGTTATGATCTCTGCCATTTCGTTGTTGTTGTTCCCTGAGACTGATTAGAAATCTAGAGGAGATATATCTTATTACCCTAGGGAGATATTCTCCTGATTGTGCATCATTCCCTCAATTCAGGATGGAGTCCTGGAATAGGA
>PITA01024636.1:0-25892 GCA_004023965.1 Spilogale gracilis | reverse complement strand
AAAAATCATGAGCAAAATAAAACAATTGTTATTTGACAACATTAAGGTTTAAAGAAACTTTATATACAGCATCAGAAACCAGAAGAGGTATAATAAAGTAACATTTCTTCTTAAACTTGTTATATAAATTAAATTATCTAATATGTATAAAAGTACTTAGTATAATGCCTAAATATTGCAAGGAATAATTGCTTCTATATTAAAAATTACTAATATACTGTTAAATTTCAGCTTCCTAATAGAACAAAATGCAATGAATTCTGAGGTTAAAGTTTAAAAGAATAAATATTGCTACATTAATGAAGAAAATATATTAATACACAGTGGAGTGACTTATGGATGAGGCACAGTGCCTAGGGCCCACGAGTTTCTAGGTACACACACACACACAAAAAAAAAGTTTTAATTTTTATTTCTTTTAAAATCAGAAGGAAAAAATATCTAATAATAGTGAAGATATGATAAGCAATAAAGTCTGGAAAATATTCCTCATTATAATGTAGTCATACATATTGCTCTGGGTGTTATATGTAAGTGGTGAATCACTGAATTCTACTCATGAAAATAATATTACACTGTAGTTAACTAAAATTAAAAAAAAAATAACAAAAATAACAAAAAAAAATTTATAGAAAAAGGACCCCAAGAAGGCAAGAGTCCCTAGGCTTCACAACTCATAATGTCTCCAAATATGAATAGAGGCACTAGAGTTCCCTCTTAGAGCTTCTAAACCTAGTATTCCTCTGAAATTAATGCTTATGAACTTGTAATTTTTTTAAATTCTTCCTATTTGGATCGTTGCTCAGTTCTTCATTAAGAGAAACCTTTGTGACATAATTAACATGTACAAAATAAACTGGAATTTTTATTGTTTAAAATTCAAATACTGGTGAAGTAAAAAAAAAAAAAAAGTAATAGTACCTCAGGAGAAACATTTAGGGTGAATAATATCTGATTGCTAAAGATATGTCATACTTCTAGGTATTTCATTCTAAATATACTCTTAATTTTGTGCTTAAGACCTCTAACCTTAAAATCTCTAAACCTCTAAATTAAACTCTAAGTAGCTTAATTTCTAAAACTATCAAGAAGGATAATCTCTAATAACTGTTGGAATTTTATATCTCGGTTCAACATCATATGGACATGGGCGATTTCACATCTTGAAAGTATCTTTTAATCTGCTCTGTGAAAGATAATCTCAAGAGAATGAAAGGATAAACTACAGATTTCCCTTGCAAAAGACAATATTTTCAAAAGACACATCTACTGCTATTCAAAATATACCAGGAACTCTACTTTATCTATGAAATATACATGCGGAAAATCAGCATATGACAGACAAGATGTTCAACATCACATGCCCACATGCCATCAAGAAAATGCAGATTAAAACAAGAGTGAACACAACACTGCTGCATCGCTGACAACACCAAATGCTGACAAGACTAGCCTAACAGGAACTCCCTCATGCCGGGAGCGGGCCGCGGCATCGGTTGGTCAGGGTTCCCTCAGGAGGTACGGTAACTTTACATCTCTTCAGGAGGCACGGTAGCTTTAAGAGTTTTTGCTAATTTATTTCTACAAAGAGTCCTTTTTCTTTAGACTCAATATGGCCCATAGTCTGGTCCACAATGAGAACATCTCCACCGGCACGTGATCTGCACCACGATTCGCATAAAGGGTCCTCATACCCTCCTCTACTCTATTCTAAGTTTCTAAACCCAAGGTTCCATCTCTAGGGAACCAAGGACGACATTTATCTACAAAGTCTAAAAATTTTGTCAGTTGACTATCACATACTTTTACTCCTTTTTTTTTTCAACATTCGCTTTATTATTTCTATGAACATCTTTCTTTCTTTAAACTATCACATACTTTTACTCCTTTTTTTTTCAACATTCGCTTTATTATTTCTATGAACATCTTTCTTTCTTTAAACTATCACATACTTTTACTCCTTTTTTTTTCTGCAACATCTGCTTTATTATTTTTATGGACATACTTCTTCTTTTAAACTATCACATACTTAGAGCACCCCTCCTTTAGTTCTTTGACCAGCTTACAGGGTATAGCCTCCCAAGAAGGCTCTCCCTCCTCTGCTATAATAAGAGGAGAAGCCAAAAGACTCTCTTCTTTGGCCCGGGCTTCACAAGCAGCCAGCATAAGTGAGAGATGGGTTTAGGCCTTTTCTTATCATTTTAAGAGGCCAACGTAATGGGGGCCAATCTGGATTAAGATACTTAGCAACCTCTTCCTTCAGGTCAAACTCATCCTCACAATCTGCAACTGTTTCTGGGGGATGTATGGGATGGAGAAGGCCATTTGAGCCAAAGGAACCTAGTTGGAGATACATAAATGCCCAAAGATCTCGTTTGGATGATGATAACCCAGGCGAGTCAGTGATTTGCATATTAAAAACCACAGAGAAGCAACCTGCTGGCGTATTATCAGTGTTGGTGCTAAAGCAGACTGGTGAGGAGTCTAGCTGCCCATAGAAGGAAAAATTGTCACTAATTTTGTTGATTATAAATGAATTGGAATCCCCTCCCAGTAAGTTTGATCTATTAGTAAAACCCCTAAATTTAGCATTATTCCATGATGCCAAATGAAATATTGCAAGATCAGGAACATAAGCCCAGTAAGTATGAGGAGAAACACAGATCACCTGGCAAAAGAGAACAGCAAGAATGGCATAAAACATAACCTTTGGGGTAGGAGTGGTCCCCTGGCTAGCCACAGTGTTCTCCGCCTGAGGAGTCAGCTGCCTTAGCAGTCCCCCAGGCTGAGGGGGTGGTGGGCGCAGGCGCATCCGCCCAAAGGGAGGGATCAGCGTTGCCATCTCTATTTTTACCTCCATTGTTATGGGTTGCTGTGGGGCCGATTGTTTGACAGGCTTTTTAGTGGGCAGCACAGGCAAAAATCATGCCCTAGCCTTAGCCAGTAATTGCAGGGTACAGGGGGACCTAGGCCCATAATCAGCGACTGCCTTCTTTAACTCTTTAAGCACCTTATAGGGAAAAGGTTCCCAATGTGGCTCATCCCACTTATCTTGAGAAAGGACAGGGCAACAAAATGTAGTATCCCCATCTTTTAAGGCTTTATGCATTGTCCCCTGAAAGCCTATGCAGCTTGCTGGCAGTGGGGGGTGGTATTTACTGCCACACTTAGTTGGTTTTTGATTTTCTTTTTCCTCAATGTTCCCAACTGTTTGAGTTTTATAGCTAACTTGTTTACGGGAAGGGGCAGGATCTGCCCCCCAAGAATTGTGATTCCGAGCAGCCTTTTCCTCCAGACTGGCCACATTTGAAGGGGGAAGCTCGTCCTCAGAATTGTGATTTTCCTTGTCAGAGCCACTATGTATAGTAACTGCCACAACAGACTTTTCTGCTTCACTTTGCTTCTTTTCTATCAATGGGAGGCTTTTGGAGGCATCATCTAATTGAACCTGTCTAAGTCGCCTATTTAAAAGCTCAGGACCAGGCATGGGATCTAGCAGGTCATTTAATAAAGCCCAAAGGGCAAAGGCTTCTATAGGAACATCTTTTGGGCCATGCTCAGTATAATATGCCCATATTTCTCGTCCTACTTTACTCCATGTATCTAAACTTAAGGTCCCATCTTTTGGAAACCATGGGCAACATCGATCTATAAACTCTAAAAACAAAACAAGTTGTTTGTCACGGATTTCTATTCCTTTAACAGAACACATTTTCTTAATTATTTCGATAAACACTTGCCTTTCTTTTAACTCCATTTTTCCCATTCTGAACTTTTCAAAAGACACAAAACTTCTCAAACCAAGTTCTGACCTACTGTCTCTTGACCTGTCTACTCTCTACGGGCAGGTCTGTAGCACCCTAGGGCAGGAGCCTATCCATCCCGAATTAACCAAGGGCTCAAGGGAAGGGGACTTACCTTCAGATCCCTGTTACAAGTCCCTGTTCGGGCGCCATTTGCCGGGAGCCGGCCCCAGGATCGGTTGGTCAGGGTTCCCTGAAGGTGGTGACGGAGTCGGCAATATGAGGAGACCAGACGCGAAGAGTGGTGGGCAGTTCCCGCTGTCTCCTCTCCTCCTGAAGACTGTGTCTTCAGGGTTTTTTATTTAAAGCTTTTTAGTTACAGCTCTTCTCGAGGGGAGGGTGTATGATAAGAGAGATTTGTAAGAGCTTACACAGACTTCTTTCAGGTTTCCAATCATAAATTCCCCAAGACATCAGCGCCGTTCAGGTGCCATAAACATTATCATCCCTAATAGAGGGCGGAAACAGACCCTGGTCCACGGGCAGTCACATCAATCTAACTTTAGGCAAACAGTTGATTCTGTCTATCTTATCCCAATGGAGTGTTTTCTCTTCTGGCCGTGCAAGGCAGAGTGGTCACACAGACAAAAGGCGAACGGGTGGTCGTGGAAGCTTTAAGTAACTACATTTAAACTATTAAGTATATTACATATAAACTATTAAGTATATTGGTATTGATAATAGTCTCAATCAAAGTGTATCTATACAGGTTATAATTATCAACTACTGATTTCCACTATAAAGGAAAGTGTCATAAACACATAGTATAAGTGAAGGTTAGGAACAAAGGGAAGTTTATGAATAGACTCACACCACCTTTGTGTCACCCCTCCTAGCATTTTTTCCCATCACTCTTCATGATTCCAATGTACAGATTTGTCAACTTGGACCAAAGAGCTATGCACCAAGGCTGACGTGCGTGGGCTTTCCGAAGTTAAGTTATTTTGTATAACTAAGGTAAGCTCATGAGGTCAAACTAAAGGCTGTAGTTTTCCATTAAACAGTGAAAACAATTGTGCCACATCAGCACAGCCTGCTGATCATCCAGGTCTGTGTCAAATAGATCTTCAACTGCTTTTGCACCTGCCCTGGAGACAGGGTCAGTATTGTTACTGCAGGGTGTAGAGTGATCACTTAAATCCACAGAAGCCGAGACCATTGTGGCAGAGGGAGTAGGAATACAGATAATAGATACAGAGGAGATATGATTACCAGGAAGAGGATTAAATGGAACTATGTGCCTTGGATGAGCACTTGCCCAAGCACACATCCCAGGGACACAAAGGACATATTGCCCCAGCCCACAAGGTATGTGGCTTTCCAGATTCTAGGCAGGGAAAGCCTGGGGGGCTTTCATTCACATTCACGGGTACCTCCAAAGTTCCTGGTGGCTTGGGCATGGCGGGAGGGGCAGATCACGCACCGCCCCCGACACCCTCATTCATTGTAAACTGGTAGGGCCATGTTAGAGGAGAGTCTGGTGATTTCTTATAAAACAAAACACAGTCATACTGTATGATCTAGCAATCGTTGTTCCTTGGTATTTACCCAAAGGAGCTTAGAAGTTGGGTCCACACAAAATCCTGCACATGAATGTTTATTGCAGCTTTACTCATAATTATCAAACTGGAAGCAATCATGACTTCAGTAGGTGATATAATAAACTGTGGTACATCCAGACAATAGAATGTTATTCAGTGCTAAAAAAATTGATATGAAGGCATGATAAGATATGGACGATATGTAACTGCAGGCTACTAAGTGAAAGAAGCCAATCTGAAAAGAATACATACCATATGGTTCCAACCATATGACACTCCAGAGAAGGTGAAACTGTAGAGAAAATAAAAAGATAAGTGGTTGTTAGGGACTGAGGGTAAGAGCAGATGGCTAGGTAAAGCACAGAATTTTTAGGGCATTGAAAATACTCTGTATGATATTTTAACGATGGACATATGTCATTAGGAATTTTTTCAAACCCATGAAATGTAAAACACTGAAAGTAAACCCTAATGTAAACTGTGGACGCGGCGTGATTTTAAAAGGTCAGTTATAACAAATGTACCACGTGGATGGAGGGTGGCTAGTGGGGGAAGTTATGCATGTATAGGGGCAAGGGTATGTTTTCTCAATTTTTTTGTGAACATTAAACTGTTCTAAAAAATAGTCTTAATTTTTTTTATTTAAATTCAACTTAGTTAACATATGGCATAATATTGGCTTCAGGAGTAGAAGTTAGTGATTCATCACTCACATATAACCCCCAGTGCTCATCGGAAGTGCCTTCCTAAATGTCCATCATCCATTCAGCCCTTTCCCCAATCCCCCCCCAGAAACCCTCAGTTTGTTTTCCTTAGTCAAGAATCTCTTATAATTTTCCTCCCTCTCTGTTTTTGTCTTATTTTATTTTCCCTTTCCTTCCCCTATGTTCAGCTGTTTTCTTAAATTCCACATATGAGTGAAATCATATGGTATTTGTCTTCATCTTAAAAAACTTTTAAAAGGACAAAACATATTAATAATTGTTTGTATTTTAGTCTGTAATTTACATGAAGGTATTTCCCTCTCATTTTGTTGACATGTTTCGGCAGTACGTAGAGAATATCTTTAAAGTGGGATCTATGATTCTTTTCCCCAAATGAAGTATTAACAATCATTTTCTATTCTTCTGAGTTGATCTTAAAATACTTGTAAAAATAAAAGGCAATTAGAAACCCTGTGAGCAGTCAACACATTCATGTATTAAGCCCTGGTAATAATGAAAGAATACCTACAAAATTTTTTTTCAGCAAATTTTATTTCTAAAGGAAGTCATTTCTGCTATCTGATGTAATGTTGACCAAAGTAACAGTTATCTGACAAATCTGAAGGAGAATCCTGACTTAGGCTTCTTCAGAAATAAAACAGTGTGCTTTAGCTAACCCTCCTTGATTATTATTTTTTTGAAAAATCTCCACATGTAGGGTACTTACACTGCTGCTGTGAAAAAATATTCAAAGTAGTCCTTGCAATGTGGGGCTTATAAACTATTTCATGCAGAAGAAATCTGCATATGATATGGTAACACATGCATGAAGTTCACTAGACTGAAAAAAAGATTTCCATTCTAACTCCAATTCTGTAACTTAATAGTCAAAGAATTGTTATCAAATATTTTCTCTCTCTAAGCTTCAGTTTCTTCTTCAGTTAGAATGAAATAATTAAGCCTGCCCCATCTGCTGTAACATGTGTTTATGAGGGGAAAGGACTGTGGGTATTACACATGAAACATTTAAATGATAATGTAAAAGAGCAGATTTGTTAATTGCAGTAATAATAGCGGTAGTGCTAATGGTAAGAAATAAGGTATAAATATCAGACTGACAGCATGTTAAAGAAATTTAGGTTTGTAAAGAAACCTTCACAGGTATGTCTTTACATTCAAAAGCTAATTAACTAGCGAGCACTGAGAACAGAAAGCATGCTGGCCACAGGAATGTGAAAATTAATATGATTTTTTTGTATTTAAAAAGTTTTGTTCAAAAGAGAAACTATGTATAAACATCAGGTCCTATAAAAACTCCAATGCAGACCATAAATTTCCAGATAAGTATATTTCATAACTTAATAATATTCACAAATTAAGAGGTCTATAGTGTTTAATTTTGTTTTTAAAGATATTCAAAATTTCATCATTTCACACAAGAAAGAAAGTTTTATTATCTCAATGGGAGGAACACATTACCTCAAAACAAAGAATAACATGTGCCATTATAAAACATGTTCAATTCAGTAATTTTATATACACTCAATCATTGATTTTATTCATTCTCACTTTATTATGGAATTGTCAAAACCTAATACATAAAAACACACAGCTCTTGAAGTGAATTTTGAAAAATCCAAATAAGTTTATGTACTGAGATTATAAAAAGAGGTGTAGTAATTTTATAAAGTTTGCATATGTATATTTTAGGGAAGGTTTCGTTAAAGAAGTTACAAACTGAATCCTGAAATATGAATGATAATAAAAGATGAAGTAAAGGTAGAAAAATATAGGTTTATAGCAGTCATTAAAAGTTTGTCTTTTGCATCAGGAATTATTATTGTTTGTTGTTTAAAATTTCTATTTATTTATTTGAAGAGAGAGACATAGTGAGAGAGGGAACACAAGCAGGGGGAGTGGGAGAGGGAGAAGCAGGCTTCCCGCTGAGTGGGGAGCTTGATGCGGGGCTCGATCCCGGGACCCTGGGATCATCACTACCTGAGCCGAAGGTAGATGCTTAGTGACTGAGCCACCCAGGCACACCCTGCATCAGGAATTAGATTAAACACTGATTCTGCTCTTCAAGTTTGGGCAAGTCATTCAATGTCTTAAATATAAATTTGTTTAACTGTAAAATTGATTTTCTTTTGAGAAAGAGAGAGCACATGTGCATTCCAGTGGGTGGGAAGGGCAGAGGGAGAGAGAGAATCTTAAGCAGGCTCTGCTTGGATCCCAACATAGGGCTGGATCTCATTACCCTGAGATTATGACACAGGCCGAAATCAAGATTCAGATGCTTAACCAACTGAACTGCCCACGTGCCCCTGTGAAATGGACTTTTAAAATATAGATTTCTTAGATTGCTTAGATTATTGTGATTATGTAAGAAAATTCATGCAGGTACGTCTGAGTGGCTCAGTCATTGGGCGGCTGCCTTCAGCTCAGGTCATGATCCTGGAGCCCCTGTATAGACCCCACATCAGACTCCTTGCTCTGTGGGAGGCCTGCTTCTCCCTCTCTCACTTACCTTGTTTGTGTTCCCTCTCTAGCTGTGTTTCTCTCTATCAAATAAATAAAATCTTTAAAAAAAAATTCATGCAAAAACCTTAGCATACTTAGGACATACTAACTCTTCTTTTTACTATTACTTTTAGTACTATTACTATTATTATTTTCTAGGGTGGGGGAATAATTATAGAGAAGAACAAGGTAGAAAAAAAGGACGCCTTTAATTCTGTGATTAAAGTCTCAGATTCCTTGGTGTCCCCTCCACCCTCCCCCCCAAAAAATGGCTCATGTGCATGAAACCTGCCAAAATAAACACAGAAAACACTGACGGAACTGAAATATGGTGCGCGACACCACATTTTCAGATTGGACTCAGAGAAGCACACAGGTGAGGGAGACCAAAATAACACGGCAGAGGCTTTGAAACTGAATTGACATTCAAACCACAGTCTACAAATCTGAGTCGAGAAAAGTTCAGGGTTGACTGCCTGCTAAAATATAGGATTTAAAAAGAAACCTGATTCTTTAACATAATACTCAAAATGTTCAGGAATCAATCCAAAACCATTCATTATATATCACAGGGTGATCTCTGCTGTTCCCTGCTAGGGGTCAGGTGTTGGCTTTGCCCATTCACCCCTGGTTCAAACCTACTGACCTCCACATCCATCCCTCTGCTCCCATCAAGTGTGCAGCACTCGAGCTTCCTCCAGAAATTGTCACGAAAACCAAGGCCACCTGCAACTTCTCTTTTCTTCTTTCTCCCTCCCTCCCTTTCTTTCTTTCTTTCTTTCTTTCTTTCTTTCTTTCTTTCTTTCTCTCTCTCTCTCTCTCTCTCTCTCTCTCTCTCTCTCTCTCTTTCTTTCCTTCCTTCCTTCCTTCCTTTCTTTCTCTCTCTTTTCTTTCTTTCTCTCTTTCTTTCTTTTCTTTCTCTCTTTCTTTCTCTCCCTCTCCCTCTCCCTCTGCCTTCCCCTCCCCCTCCCCGTTCTTCCCTCCCTCCCTCCCCTCTTCCTTTCTTTTCTTTCTTCTTGTTTTTTGCTTCAGGCCAAACCTACTTTTTCAAGCAAGAAGGTTTTGAGGAAATCCCATAGTATGTAACATTTGAAAGCATGTGGACATAGTGAAAGTGAAAGATTCAGCAAGGTGTGTGAAAGGTGGAGTGAGTGATAGGTATGTTCTAGAACATGAAGCGTATTTTATAACATACTGGACCTCTGGGAGAGTCAATCCAATTTTGTTCATAGAACAGACTCTTTGATATTACCATAGAGAATATATTGAATACAAGAACTGAAACACAAATAATAGTTTGGCTCCTGTTCCAATAGTTCAAGTGACACAGAATGATGGCATACTATGCAGAAAGTGGCTATTAAGAGAAAGTTAATGGTAAGGTCTGCAATGGTAAGGTTATTTAGGAAACAGTGAATGTGGTGAACCATTATGCGTTGGGATGTTTGCGAAGGAGACAGAAGAGTTTAAGATGTACCCCGATTTTATTGTTTTATTATTTATGATTTATGATAACATTTCTAAATATTCAGAGTGAACTATTGGGCATAATGAGAATTTATTATTATTATCATTTTAAAATAATTAACTCATGTGATGTCTGATGGTTAAAACAACAACTTGTAGTAGCTGAAATAGTCCACAAGATGATAGAAATCAAGTCTAAAAATGGCTATCATTTCTCCCCATAGGGGGAATTAAAATATTGGGTGGTAAAAACATGCAGTACTTCTATTGTATTTCAAAGTTTTAAAGAAGAGGATAGTGGACTAGTCAACAATTCTTATGTGAAGTTTATTGATCTAAATGGATGGTTTTGTAATAACGCCAACCTATGTCAAAAGTAAATGCAAACATGCTCAAAGTAAAATGCTAGCAGCACTCACTGATGGAAAAATACATTAAAGGCAAATTTAATTAAGGAAATGATGAATGGAAGCTTCAAATTCTTGTCTGGAAAATAAATTTTTAGCTTTGCAAATAGAGGTGTTAACTGTTTAAAAAAAATCTCTGCATTTATTTATTTATTTTAAAGATTTTTTTGTTGTTGTTTTTGTTTTATTTATTTGAGAGAGAGAGTGCATGTGAGTGAGCACAAGCAGGAGGAGTTGTAGAGGGACGCGGGAGAAGTAGGCTCCCTGGGATCATGACCTGAGCTGAAGAGAGATGTTAAACCCACTGAATTTGGCTTTTGCACAATATACGGTTGTCAACTCAAGAAATAAATTTGAGTTTTAGTTTTGTTTTTGTTTTTTTGTTTTTTTAATTTGGAGGTAAAGATATACTAGCTATTTACTGGATTGTGTATCTGCCATGTCAGAGGCAATTTTGACATCTTAATAGACAATATATAAGATATAAGAAGCTTAATCTATCTTTTGTTAAAAACATGAGGTGGAGAGTAAACTTAAGATGTTGGAATCCTTAGCTCCTAAGATAATTTCAAAATTTTCTTCATACTTAAGAATTTCCAAAATTTCTTAAAATATATTTCAGGGGCCTCTGGATGGCTCAGTTTGTTAAGCAACTGCCTTCGGCTCAGGTCATGATCCCGGAGACCCGGGATCGAGCCCCACATGGGCTCCCTGCTCCGCGGGAAGCCTGCTTCTCCCTCTCTCACTCCCCCTGCTTGTGTTCCCTCTCTGGCTGTGTTTCTCTCTGTCAAATAAATAAATAAAATATTTAAAAATATATATATTTCAGATCCATGTATCACTGAATAAACAGACTATTGATACCTGAGAAGGGAATTATTTTTTTCATTGGTACTATTAACTCAATAGTCTTAGGACCTTGTAGAAGAATAAAGGATTTTTTTTTAAGATTTTATTTATTTATTTGACAGAGAGAAGCACAGCTAAAGAGGTAACAGAAGCAGGGGGAGTGAGAGAGGGAGAAGCAGGCTTCCTGCCCAGCAGGGAGCCCAATGTGGGGCTCTGTCCTGGGACTCTGGAATTATGACCTGAGCCAAAGGCAGAAGCTTAACAACTGAGCCACACAGGCAACCCACAATAAAGGATTTTAATTTCCCTTTACTGATTAATACCCAGAGGAGATATTTGAGTGTAATACAACATTTGTTATGGCATTTCAACAAAGAGAGTTTCAAGAAAGAGCAAATCAATACTCTGGAAAATTCTGGATTAAGGTGTACTGAAATGGACAAGAGGGATGTTGCCTTCCTATGACCAAATTATTGGCAAAGCATTAAATCTGCTGCTAAGTAGGAAAATTATCACTTAAAGCATAAAATGCCTTGATCTTTCCTAGTTTTAAGTCTTCTCCTCATCTTGTAATTAGATTGTTGGCTTTGTTGTTGTGAGTTGTAGAAGTTCTCTACATATTCTCTATATTCATTATTTATCAGATACATGATTTGTGAATATTCTCTCCCATTGTCCATAGATTTTTCAGCAACATTAAATTAAGGGCCCTCTCTATCCTTTTCATCCCTTTTCTATCCCTGGTGGCTAAAACACATTGCACCATTTATTCATATGCTTTCAATTATATATGTTTATATTATTTAATTTATATAAGAAAGAAAACTGGATATAAAAACATCAAATATTAGCTGGTCTTCATTCATTGTTGGAAATGATCATTTATATCTGCAGCTCTGTGTTTTCCAAATTTTGTGTGTTGAAATGTACATTTTTACATTAGAGAAAATTGTTAACCCTTCCTGCAAAATGTTCAATTTAGAGAAGAAATTTCAGTATATAAAAAAGTTAAATAGAATTTAAAATTACAGTAAGACCTCACTGACATGTTCTCATTGTCAAATCTGTGATATCTCCTTAACATTCTTGAGCTAAAAATGCAAGATACAATGCTGTGTCTTGCATAGATTTATAGCTATTTTCACAAAAACCATTGGTGGCAGTTGCTATTGTTAGATTATCAATTTATGGATGAAGAAACTGAGACTTGAAGAGATCAAGTAAAAATACGCACACACAAATAATTATTGGCCCTTGGATTAAATGCAGAAATTCTTATTGGAAACCCTGCATCCTACTACTACACTGAATTTTACTGTCTATACAAAATGAAACTTGCTCCATGAAAGTTATCAGTGGTGATTATCACTTTTTTTTCTTAATCCAAAAAGAGCATTGCTGAGCCCACACTCATTTAAAAACTCTTCATCATGAAGCTAGCAGATGAGGCAGGATGTTCCAATAAGAACTAAATGACTGTTACCTTCAAAGGACATGCACAAATTAAAATTAAGCAAAGGCATGTTAACTACATAGGCTTAAATAAAAAATTTCAATTATCACTTATTTAAAAATAAACTAATTTACATTTAATGATAAAACACTGCTGATTTATGACAAAATAAATATTAAATATAAGTAAAAATAAGTTATTAAATTATTTATATGAAAGAAAATAAATATAAATTACCAACACTTTGTTGTAGTTGAAAAGAAAATATTAAAGTATATAGTGCTATCATTTTCCAAACAATAAGACATACCAATTATTTCTGGGAGGTTATCCTTTTCCCTCACATTGATTTTAACATGTATTGATCATATAGATTTTTATATAAGGTCCATTAAGTAACATATAAGCAACTGCTCCGATATTGCTTTGCAGAGGATAGATGGACAGCATTTATGTTCCCCCATCTGGAAGGAAGTTTATAATTAAGTCTATATACTGACAGCATTATGCAGTGGTCCTAAGGGTTATAAACTAGAAAAATCCAGATGATGTGACAATAAAAAGATAGAGTTTAAATAAACTTGAAGATATTTAACATATACTTTTGGTGATTACTTATAATCAGAATTATGATGTATATGCTCTAAAAATTCCACCTCCCAGATTTAACTCCATGAAGAGTCGCTACTGAATAAGTTTCTCAGTAGGACCCAAGTATCTCTCTAAAATAACAAAAAAATTTGAGATTTTTGGATGTGTGGATTATAGTGAGTTAATAATTTTATTTTCTAAATTTCATAAAGTGCTAATATTTCATGTTATCAAGGAAAAAGTCATATTCTCAAGACAATATATGCAGATGACATACTTGATAATTGAGTTATAAAAACTTAGGGGCGCTTGGGTAGCTCAGTTGGTTAAGCAGCTGCCTTCAGCTCAGGTCATGATCCCGGAGTCCTGGGATCGAGTCCAACCTTGGGATCCCCACTCAGTGGGGGGTCTGCTTCACTCTCTGACCTTCCCCATCTCCTGCTCTCTCTCTCTCATTCTCCCCTCTCTCTCTCCCTCTCACAAATAAATAAATAATAAAAAAGTTATAAAAATTTAACTTGCCAGAACTAATTTGTTTCTACACAAGGGTGTGTGTATTAGCCATCAAAAAAAGCAAACAACAACAAAAAAATAGATCTAAATCTGCATAAGCACATGGACAATCATTGCACTGAAATTCAAATTCCATATTCAATATGGAAGAAATGTTGTGATCAGAAAATATAAGTGTGGCTTCTATAAAATGTATTGATAGGTCTAAATATTATAACTATTTTTGCATATGTTATATTAATATCTCCATTTCAAATTCTAATAATATTTGAATTTCATGGCTACAAAGATCCTGAAATAGTCCTATTTCAACGAGGAGAATTAAGTTCCTGAAAATGCAATGATAGCAAATGTTTTATTGAAGAAACTGAAATCCTATAGGAAATATAAAACAAAGTGTTTAAACATTGCCAATAAGCTTGTGGAATCCATTATAAATATGTTGTTCTTTTATTAAAAAGAAAAGCCACGTGTTAACTGATGCTAAGGAACTGGAGGTCACCCCCAGCTTCTCTCCTTATGCTGTTGTAGAAATATTGACACTCTAATGGACTAAATAAATACTGACCCATAATTAAATTTAAATGCAGTTATGCAATGAGGTGTTTGATTTGGAAACATGACTCTAAAAATTACCGATACAGGACTTTCAGCTTTCAGTGAGGATGTAGAAAACTAGAAGTGATATCATCCTCACCTGTTCAACAACACTGTCACCAGGAGAAACAACAACAAAGCTAGATGATCAGAAAATCCACACATTTTCTTCATCCCACAAAAATCTAGGTTCACAGGCCAACTAACTAACCCCAAATCTGTGGAAAGACAGGCACTTTCAGGAAGCTCAAGAACTTATGTCCACGAGATAGACACCAGTGGTCACCAGTAAGAAGAATTCATCTAAAATTCAGTCTTCCAGATGGAGTATGAACGAGTGACAGAATCCAGAACTCCTGGGAAGAAGAATGCAGACACAAAGGGAGCCCACACCCACTTACAGGCTATTCTGAAGGATTTCTGCAGATGCTCAGGAAACATAGATGACAGTACTGAGAAAGCATCCCTTATGGTATGTATGTAGAGGAGATGACCAGCAGCCATCCAGGGAATCATCTTCGCTAACTCTGTTACACACTGAAAAGTTTAACCTACTAGAACAAGGAGGATTAGAGGATCATTGAGAGCACTCTTCCCCACCTCCATCCCACCTACCTTCTTCCCCTTTGCCACACACAGAACAAAGGGCTGCTTAAGATTCTTTCTTAGTCAGAAAGAGAAAGGCCCTGTCCAACTATTACTCCCTCCACCACCAAGTCAGTAAGCACTGAGTAACAGGTGACAAATCTTCACTTCTGGGAGAAGGGAAAAGAACATGGAGAAAGAACATCTCTGAGGAACAGTGCCAAGGAAAAGACCTACAGCTAGAAACAGAGCAGACACTGAGGAAGTATGGGGAAGTGGCACACCTCTAAGGAACCACCCTAAGGTTGGAGTACCCCTACAGAAATTTGAAACCTAGGGTGTGCTGCCATATCCAAATCCAGAGTTGATCTGGAGACAATTAATGTTACCTGGAATTAAGATTCTTCTGATAATCAGAAACTCGACAGAAGTAAAGTCTTTTCCACTTTTTTTTTTTTTTTTTAGTATGAGAAGATCATAGTTGAGTAGTAGGAAATTTCTATGTTTTTGACAATAAACAAAGCAGGTGATATGTTTTTCTTAACAAATATTTAATTTTCATGTGAACTACTACTGAACAAGAAGCCAGGATTACTAAAGCTGGTGCCATTTTTCTCAGACATGTTATTTCCTTAAAAATCTTAAAATGATTATTACATTAAATAATGAGTGCCAGTTTGTTGGCTAAGAGTTGAAATAAAAATTAAAAATAAATCTCAGTGGGTGCTTGGGTGGCTCAGTTGGTTAAGCAACTGCCTTCAGCTCAGGTCATGATCCCGGAGACCCGGGATCAAGTCCCACATCGGGCTCCCTGCTTGGCGGGAAGCCTGCTTCTCCCTCTCTCACTCCCCCTGCTTGTGTTCCCTCTCTCACTGTGTTTCTCTCTGTCAAATAAATACAATCTTTAAAAAAAATTAAAAAAAAATTAAAAAATAAAATAAAAATAAATCTCAGTGAAAAGAATAGTATTTATATATGCCGATCACTCTTCATTTTATTGGATAACTATACTTATAACAGAGATTGCCCATTTGTGCTGGCTTGACTAATATTTCAGATACATGAACAATCTTTTTAGGGTTGACTAGTTTTTGCTGTCTCCTTATAGACACTTCCTGAGACACAAAATACATGTATAACAGTCTGCTAGCACCTGGAGAATTGAGACGAATATCAGGAATAGGTGTAAAATAAAAAATTAAAAAAAAAATTCCCATTTAAACTAGTTTAATTATTAGGGCCCAGTTTATTTCCTTCTGTTTTACCATAAAATTATACTTATTGTCGTCCCTTGTGACCCACTTCATACTATGAGGAACTCAGAGTAGTGAGAAACACACAAACACACATACACACACATACACACAGAGGCACACCTATCATCATCATCATCATACCATGTGGTAAAGTACTAGGGGAGAAATGTACAGCAATGTAGCTCTACAGATGTCTATAGAGCATTTTGAAAGCACACAAATCATGACAGTTAATCCAGCTCTAGGTTGAGGGTAAAATAGGGAGAAGGTAGTTTATTTGAGAAGACTTCCTAAATGCCTGATGTAAGTTAAACCCTGAAAATTACATTCAGGACCAAAAAAGAGAAAGAAAGAAAGAAAGAAAGAAAGAAAGAAAGAAAGAAAGAAAGAAAGAAAGAAAGAAAGGAAGGAAGGAAGGAAGGAAGGAAGGAAGGAAGGAAGGAAGGAAGAAAGAGAAAGAAAGAAAGAGGAAAGAAAGAACAAAAATACTACTCCATTCTAACTTTTCTCAAGTTGATATAATAGAAAGAGAGAAAGAGATGTGATTCACATATGATTTCTTTATTTTTTTAAGAGAGGGAAGGGTGGGGGTGGGGCAGAGAGAGAGAGGGAGAGAATCTTGAGCAGGCTCCATACACAGAGTGGACCCTGAAGTGGGGCTTGATCTTACAGTGAGATGGTGATCTGAACTGAAATCAAGAGTCAGAAGCTTAAACAACTGAATCACCCAGGCACCTCTCACATGTGATTTCTTTCTTTCTCTCTCTTTCTCTTTCTTTCTTTCTTTCTTTCTTTCTTTCTTTCTTTCTTTCTTTCTTTCTTTTTCTTTCTTTCTTCTTTCTTCTTTCTTTCTTTTTAAGATTTTATTTATTTATTTGAGAGAGAGAAAGAGAGTGAGTGAGAGAGAGCACGAGAGGAGAGAAGGTCAGAGGGAGAAGCAGACTCCCTGTGGAGCTGGGAGCCCGATGTGGGACTCGATCCCAGGTCTCCAGGATTATGACCTGAGCTGAGGGCTGTGGCTTCACCAACTGAGCCACCCAGGTGCCCACACATGTGATTTCTTAAGGGTGGTTCATAAAAACAGAAAAATGATGTCCTTGCTTCTCATTTGATTTATGAATTTATTATAGTTTCGGATGGACACTAAACTGTAATTGGGCATTAAAATAATTAAAATGAAGCAAAATATACCAATTTTTTCATACTTAGTAAAGTATGTCTTGTGAATTTTTTAAAATATTTTATTTGCTTATTTTTCAGAGAGAGAGAGCACAAGCAGGGGGACCAGCAGGCACAGCAAGAGGGAGAAGCAGGCTTCCCATTGAGCAGGGAGCTGGAGGCGGGACTCAATCCCACGACCCTGGGATTCTGCCCTGATCCAAAGGCAGCAGCTTCTCCAACTGAGCCACCCAGACATCCCTGTCTTGTGAGATCTTTTATTCAGTTAAGTGTGTGTGCATGTATGTGTTCGTGTGTGATTGCTCTGGGTTCATGAAGTATTTCTTACTAAGTTTTGTTTTAAAAACTTAAGGACCATAGTCTCAGTCTACCTTTGTTCTAAGCTTTGACATTGGAACAAACCTTGCTTTCTCTACTAGGGGCTATTCTTTAAATCAGATGTTTTAGTCTTGGAAGCAGAGTGGTAAGATTAGAGATGAGGAATTTGGGGACATCCAACTTTATGGTCAACTTTGGTTTGAAGTTAATTAGACTTAGCAAGATTTTTTTTTTAATTCTCCAGATTCCAATGTAGTTTGTTAGAAACCATCAGCCAGTAATAAAACAACCTCTTATGTAATTTACTACTGCTCCCTATTTACACACACACACACACACACACACACACACACACATATATATATATATTTGTTTTGGGTACTTCCCAAGCAGAAAAGTAGCTAAAGGTAGGCCAATACATGGTGGTTATGTATCTGCTGCCTGTTTTCATACTGTAATGACTGAACGGGTCAAACAAGGTCATTAAGGAAGTGATCTTTTCTGTTCTTTTTTTTTTTTAAGATTTTATTTATTTATTTGACAGAAACACAGCTAAATGGGGAACACATGCAGGTGGAGTGAGAGAGGGGAAAGCAGGCTTCCTGCTGAGCAGGGAGTCCGGGATAATGACCCATGACCTGAGCCAAAGGCAGACACTTAATGACTGAGCCACCCAGGCACCCCTCAATTTTGTATTCTTGATTAATGAATTTCTTAAAACTTTTCCTCTATATATAGGATCATGTTCACACATCATATATATGTTTGTTTTCCCCCAGAATAAAATATCATTTAATGTCCCCAGTATAGAAAATAAAAGCAAGAAGATATATCAACTCCTTGACCCTACAGACAACAAAAATAATATTGTTGTGGTTTATTGACTGGAACACATAGACTATTCTTATTCTCACCATAACCCTATAGTAATGGGATTATTAATCCTATGTGAAAGATAAAGATACCCAGACTTAGAAAGTTTAAATGATTTGAGTCAAGAACTTTTAAAAAAATTATTCACTTATTTGACATGATGAGGGAGAAAAAGAGCATAAGCAGGGAGATTGGCGGGTAAAGGGAGAGGGAGAAGCAGAATCCCCACAGAGCAGGGGAATCCCAACGTGGAACTCAATCCCAGGATCCTGGATCACTACCCAAGCCAAAGGCAGGTCACCCAACCAACTGAGCCACCCAGACACCCCCAAGTCCAGAACTCTTTATGACATAGTAAAGAGATTCTAAGTTAGACCATGCTGAGTGCAGACTCATGAGAGCAGGTTGTCTGTCTATTGATACTTGTATTTTTTTTTTTTTAGAGGAGGGGGTGGGGGGAAGAGAGAGAGGGAGAGAGAGAATCTTAAGCAGGCTCCATGCTTAGCAAGTTGTCTGACATGGGGCTCGATCTCACAACCCTGAGATCATGACCAAAATCAAGAGTTGGATGCTTAACCAAATAAGCCACCCGGGGGTCCCTTGATACTTGTATTTTTTTTTAATACTTTATTTATTTGTTTGACAGAGAGATCACAAGCATGAAAGAGGCAGGCAGAGAGAGAGGAGAAAGCAGGCTCCCCACTGAGCAGAGAGACTGATGCGGGCCTCAATCCCAGGACCCTGAAATTATGACCTGAGCCGAAGGCAGAGGCTTTAACCTACTGAGCTACCCAGGTGCCTGATACTTGTATTTTTAAGCTATTATTTATTTAAGAGGGTATGTTTGTTATTAATATGCCTGTTAATAAATAAAGGTGTTCATGATACCATATAAAATTATATTTTGTTGGTTTTTATTTATACATAAAAGAACAATAAAGTCTTCTGTTTTTTATATTTAATAAGAAAAATAAGCAATTAATTTAATTTAAGATTCAAATTGATGTAAGATGCATATAGTATTAGTAGTTTTTGATATGTACTTTAGTTTGTGATTCCTATATTTTTCTTTTTGTCATTACTAATATATACTCTTCCTTAACTTTGGTATTTCCATCGCATGATTTAGAATTTATATTTGGGGTCATAGTGTCAGTAGGCCATGCTGTCAATTAATATAGACCTGAAAATTAAGTGCATTTTTGAAGCTGAAATTGAGATCAGAGAGACTTGCTTTTCATGGTTATATTTCTATAATCATGTTTTTTATTGAGTGATTATATAATATATATACATTATTTACATAAATGGTATCAAAGGAAATACCGATTTCAAAAAGATTGCTGGAAAGTATAGAAATTCTAGGAATTTTGACTTGCTTCTTATAATCTAACTTTTATTTTTTTACTCCGACTACCAGTTTTTATTTAGGTTCATCAGTGTGCAGACATAGAAGCTTTATATTTAGTTCTTTGGTTTCTCATGCTCAGGAATCCTGAGAGTCTTAATCTGCTAGACCTGCTTTCGAGCTGTCAGACTATATTAGAATCTAAGGCTCTTAGTTATTTACTAATGTCCTTATACTTCTATGTAAATTTAGAATCAGCTCTCTTGTTTCTCCAGCTCTGCTCTATTATATTTCTGAAATATTCACTCATAACCATGGCTCTTATAGTGTCTAAGAATCACACAAAAAATCACAAATTTCCTGTCATCAGAGATTCTGCTATGGGGATTCTGGCATCAGAGTCTAAATATGCATTTCAAAAATCTTCCACGTCCTTCGATGCAGAAGGCCTTGAGGTACTCTTCAGAAGCATGACGTAATGCATGACGTGATACCTGCTCCTGGAGGGCCGCAGTGTAGACTGTTGCGGCCAGCCTCAGGAGCTGGTTCACTGTTCAGGCCACATCTCCTTGCCTGCTGCTTCTGGACCCAGACAGCCTCCTTGCAAACCCCACAGTTCTTTACTAAGCCCTCCTTGTTCCTCTTAGCTAAGAGTAGACGAGTGAGGATGAGATGAAGTTTTTCCCACTCTGTTCTGCTTTCAAAAACGCAGTAAATAAATGAAAGACAGTCTTCCCAAAATACACATCTACCACCCTATTTTTACTCAACACTTATTGAAACAAGATAGGTACCAGGAAGAAGAAATGCGCCTCTCCCGGCCTCTCTGATACGTTTCCCAGATCCCTTTATTTATGATGCTTTAGGTGATGACAGAGTTCCCTAGACCCTTTCTCAGCAGTAGAAGTCGATTTCACACATATTGAATACTGTTTACCTCCTTCTGTTTCTCTAAGTAAGCATTTGCATTATCAACCTGTCTGAAGTTGACAGCAATTATTTTTTAAATGATGAAAATGCTTTTGACAATTTCAAATATTCTCTATATATCTTTTAAACAATTATGCATGATTATGCATTTTCTCACACACCCCTAATATTATACTCATGATTTTACATTCGCCCATGTGTAAAAATGATAGCACTATTGTAAATATACTGATACTACTGAAAATCTGTTTTAAGACTTAGAAAGAAAGAGTGGAAAGGCACCTTCATCATTTTGGACCCTGTTTCTTCAAACTGAAATAGAGTGTAGTTGGAAATGCTAAATCACTGTTAATGAAAATATCTTATTTGTTTCAGTGTTTGTTTTTCTTTTTTTTTTTTTTTTTTAGATTCTACATTTGTTTTTACTTGCTAACAAAGATAGCATAATTAAGATCAATGAGAAAATTGAGCTATATAACTCATTTCACAGTATTGTGGCTGGGGGTAAGGGTCAAAATTCCAAAGTTTTTACCAGATCTTATGTATGCTGAACAATCAGAACCAGAGTAGGTAAATATTTGCTTGCTAGAGTACATCAAGTAATCATTAGCTATCCAAAGAGTGTTTGTAAGCCAAGAATAAGACAAACGCATTTTCTTTACAAGAAAGAATGGGAGGTGTGCCTGGGGAGCCCAGGTGGTTAAGCATCTGCATTTGGCTTAGATCATGATCCCAGGGTCCTGGGATAAAGTCCAGCATTGGGCTCTCTGTTTGGTGGGGAGTCTGCTTCCCCTTCTCCTCCCTCTCCCTCTGTGTGCCTCTCTCTCAAATAAATAAATAAAATCTTGAAAGAAAGAAAGAGAGAAAGAAAGAAAGAAAGAAAGAAAGAAAGAAAGAAAGAAAGAAAGAAAGAAGGAAAATGAGAAATTTAGTTTGCAATGGTATTATCTTAAGGAAGAGAATATAAGTGAGAAAGGAAAAGATGAAAAGGAGAAAGTAAGAGTAATCCACCAGGACACCATGAAGTAGAGTTATTTACAGTGAAGGGAGCAGTAGAGACCGAAGGGCTTTCAAAAACAAGATTGCCTAGCATTCTAAGTTTCCGCTGTATGATATCATGTTATGTCTTCAAGGTTTTAATAAGTCAGGCAAACACAACAAGCTTGTATTTCTGAAAATTCTAGCAGATACTGAGGTAGAGAGGCTCTGATGTTTTCCATATGTATTATGTGAATTTAGACCATTTTCACTTCAATAGAATTGAAAACAAACAGAGGAAGTAGGGATTTCCAGACAACAGCTGATGTTGGCTGATGTTGTAGATTTAACAATATCTACATCCTATTTTACAGGACTTGAGTGCAGCTTAAATAATATATTGTGTACAAATCTATGTTGTACTCTGTACGATCAAGATCATACACAAGTGTATTTATAAAGTCATTGAAAAAGCATAAAGGCTCATAATCTAGAGAATGAAGAAAAAACCTGGTAAATGCATTTTAATCACAAAACACAAATCAATTAAATTTAAAATTTAGTGTCTTGTTTTCTTATTTGTGAGGTTAATAATTTTCTACCTTAACTTAGAAAAAAGTTATATGTAAGAGTGAAAGTGCATAGAATAGTTTACAAAGAACTCACATGAGTTTAAAGGACTCTAATAACCATTGTTTTTATCTATGAATACCAAAATGGCTTTTAAAAAACCTCTAGAATCACAGTGATAGCAAACTAAAATAAATTAATTTTCAGTGACTTAAAACAAGACATCAATCTGTTGTTGCTGCAATATTGATTGAATATATGTCAGATTGGATGGATGGGTCATGTACCATGACTTGAAGTACAACTCTTGACAGGTCTATCATCTTAAAAAATAGATATTAATAGCTTTTGAATGTACCAAAATAAGTTTCAAACTCCTAGCATGTTACTTTGCTACTGCAAACTTTTAGATTAAGTCATGTTTCAATGGTATGACAAAAAAAAGTTCTTCAAAAATTATAATAAACTTTCAGAAGAGTATGTTTAACATCATAAAAGAGTTAAAGTCAAAGGAGAGAAATTCTTAAGTAAATATTTTGGGTTCTTAGTACATTATTTGAGAATAAAAACAAGTGAAATTTATATAAAAAGTATGTAACAAGCACAATTAAGCAGGATGTGGCTTGCATATTTATTAGTTATAAATAGTAATTTTGAAAAATTAGAGATTCAAATTACTGTAAAGTTGATATAAATTAGTTCAAAGTAGACTTGAGCTAAAAATTAAAGTTATAGAAATACAGAGTGAAGAGAAAATTATAACTTTAGTTTACATTTACACATTCAAACATTTTATGTTACTTCTTGACATGCTATGAATCTAACAATAATTTTATTGGATTATTCTTTCAAATTGTAATTAATTTCCCCATTATGTATACATACAGACAGGTAGATAGATTCATGTATAGAAACATACCCATAACTTGAAGATTAAGATTTTTAACTTCCCCTTCTTGTCACTTCAGACTAATGAGTAATAATAACTCTAATGTGCGCATGGCATCATTGTCAAGGTTTGCAAGAAAAAGCTTATTATGGTGCTAGAAATGTCGAAAAGATGGTTTTTATACCTTAAAGTATGTTTTAAATGTTTGACAATTATTTGAAGGAGAAATTACTCTTTATTAAAGATATATCCCATAAGTAAAGGATGAGGTTAAATATCAAAGTCTTCCACTGATCTTTCTAATAGAGTCTCAACCTCTAAGACTAGAGGATGTAGAGAAAACAATCGTAGTGCTTAAAGCAAATGTGCTATGTGGGAAAAACCAACAAGAAGCTCTTCTAAAGCAAGTGCCTATTCTTACTTAAAGATGCTTCTGATGCAGCCCTAATACTTCTCCTCGTTCCCACTGCCTCTGGCAGAGCTGTCCTGGCTTTGGCCCCTGACTCCAGCTCCGTGGAGTATTCAAGGACTGAATCGTGTCTAAGGTCAGATCCCAGGGCACCTGGGTGGCTCAGTTGGTTGAGCGACTGCCTTCAGCTCAGGTCATGATCCTGGAGACCCGGGATCGAGTCCCACATCAGGCTCTCTGCTCAGCAGGAAGCCTGCTTCTCCCTCTCTCACTCCCCCTGCTTGTGTTCCCTTTCTGGCTGTTTCTCTCTGTCAAATAAATAAATAAAATCTTTTTTTAAAAATAAATAAAATAAAGTCAGATACTGACATATCTTAGTATACATGTATTTAGAATGAGACTACAAAATGTGTGAATACGCATGTTTTATTCATTTTTATGTTGTTTGCATTTAGCACAATGAATTAACTATTTTTATTAATGGGGGAAAAAAAAGAAAACAGAAAGAGGTAGAGAGTGGAAGAGAATAGCCAAGTATCTTCCCTCTGGGTGATGAAAAGCTGGTATAAAAATTGGGTTAAGGGTGCCTGGGTGGCTCAGTGGGTTAAAGCCTCTGCCTCTGGCTCAGGTCATGATCTCAGGGTCCTGGGATTGAGGATCGGGCTCTCTTCTCAGCAGGGAGCCTGCTTACTCCTCTCTCTGCCTCCCTCTCTGCCTACTTGTGATCTCTCTCTGTCAAATAAACAAATAAAATCTTTAAAAAAAAAAAAAAAAAGCCTCCTAGCCTGGCCAAGGGAAGGCCTCCAGTACCGGTACAGGGAAAAGCAACCACTATGGTTATTCGCATCGGGCAGTACTCCCTGCCCTGGGGAGCAAAACAAGGGATCAGAAGATATCCGTCTGACTGTGCCTAACCCCTGTACCCTACTCTCCCTCCTGGGCCCCAGGAGAACTGTGTCTACTGTCCTAGATCTCCAGGATGTGTTTTCTGCATACTCCGGGCAAGGGAGTCTCAGCCCCTCTTTGCTTTTGAGCGGTCTGACCCACAGGAAGGATTCCAGGGCCAGCTCATCTGGACAGCTGCTGCTACGGCCCTCCTGGTCAAGGACAAAGGCCCGAGTAACCAGGTGTCAGGTCTTCCTCCTCACCCCCAGCGGTGCTACAGACAGGGGCAGCTACATAGCCACTGGGAGAAGAATGTGTGAGCTGTGATGGTCTCTCTTGGACCATCTTCCAGACCAGCTCTGGAAGGTGGCCCTGCCCCCTGAAACTGCGGCATAAAAAGCAGAGTTGATTGTGCTCTCCAGGGCACTGCAGATGGCCAAGAGTAAGGCCGCCCACATCTACAGGGACGGCAGGTATGCCTTTGCTACTCTCCATGTACATGGGACTATTTATAAGGAATGGGGCTTATTAAATGCAGGAGGAACCAGGATGGGGAGAGGGAAGAGAGAGAGGGGTAGGGAACCAGGAGTCTATTGGGAAGTAGATTTTACAGAAATGAAACAGGGAAAATATGGACACAAGTACATGTTAGTTTTGGTGGATACTTTTTCAGGCTGGGTGGCGCTTTTCTCCACCAAACACGAGATGGCAGGGATGGTAACCAAAAGGCTACTAGAAGAAGTAATTCCTAGGTTTGGGTCGCCTCTAGTGACTGGGTCACATAGCAGCCCTGCATTTGTGAGTTTAGTCTCACAGGCATTGGCCAAAGCCGTGGGCATAAATTAGAAACTACACTGTGCCCCAGAGTTCAGGACAAGTAGAGAGAATGAACGGACTCTTAAAGAGACCTTGACAAAGTTAATTCTAGAGACTGGCGGTGGATGCGTGGATCTCCTTCCTTCGCCGTCTTTAGGGCACGGCGCACACCCTATTTAAACAAGGTTACCCCATTTGAAATAATGTTTGGGAGACCCCTCCTCTCTGTCCATGGCTAGAAGAGGTTGCCTTCATGGAAATGACTGAGCAGTCTGTACTCCAGTCACTGCAGGTGCTGAAGTCTGTCTTCAAGGAGCTCACACGGGAGTCCGAGCTGCCCACTCTAGGATGGAGGGTATGCCACACCCTCATCAACATGGAGATTTAGTCTGGGTGCACCGCCACTGGGAG
>PITA01024635.1:0-25913 GCA_004023965.1 Spilogale gracilis | reverse complement strand
GACCACTCAGTGCTTGGGCGTCAACTCAACTTCTTGTCCCCATGTGCCCTTTCTAGACTTAGCTACTTGGTGGTTTAGCGTGTTGGGATTGCATAAAAGAAATATAAAGTTATGGAATTTTTAAAAAGTATAAAGTGCAGGGCATCTGGGTGGCTCAGTCATTAAGCATCTGCCTTCAGCTCAGGTCATGATCCCAGACTCCGAGGATCGAGCCCCACATAGGGCTCCCTGCTCAACGGGAAGCCTACCTCTTCCTCTCTCACTTCCCCTGCTCGTGTTCCCACTGTCAAATAAATAAATGAAATCTTAAAAAAAAAAAAAGTATAAACTGCTGCTGATCTAAGCATTATTATGGAGGAATTATTGAATTTCAGGTAAATCACAGATCATAATTCTGTGTATTTCACTGGGCTAAGAAAGGTCTACTTGTTCTGGGCACCTGGGTGGCTCAGTCAGTTGAGCATCTGCCTTCAGCTCAGGTCATGATCATGGAGTCCCTGCTTGGTGGGGAGCCTGCTGCTCCTTTTCCCTATGTGACTTTCTCTGCTTGTTCTTTCTCTCTCTCTCTCAAATAAATAAATAAAATCTTTAAAAAAAAAAAAAGGTACCTTTTCCCACTTAAGGATCTTACATTCTTTGTGTGTAAGCTCATGAAAGCAATGTCCCTAAGCACGGTGTTTGCCATATGCATTCTAGGAAAGTTTGCTCAAATGGAACCCCGTTTCCATTCACAAGTTTGCTAATAAGCTGTTCTCTTTCCATTACAGATGACACTACTCAAGTTACCTCTGATTATGAAACCAACAACAACAGTGATAGTAGTGATATTGTCCAGAATGAAGATGAGACTGAGTGCCTGGGACAGCCTCTGAGGAAAGCTCCTCCTTGTGGCTCCTATGCACCTGAGGCCATGATATTCCTGGTAGCCCCATATCACTTTGCTCATTCCTTTACTTGAGAGACTGACTTAGAAATAGATCCCTGAACCATTAGATTTACAGATATATCTCTTTGGGATCATACATGCCTTATAGCCATACCCCTGTGTATCAATATAATTTTTCCTTATCTGAATTGATCTCTTCATGATTCTCTTACTTAGTGATTAAAAATGCAAGTATTCATTCATCTCCACAAGTGAGTACAGGTATTCCTTAATCCTAGACTCTGAAGATGTTGTAGGTATGCATAGGAAAAGTTATTTCATCCAGTGAATCAGTATTTTATAAATATCAATCACCAAAAGTGACATATGTTGTCTTAGGGCATCTGCTATTTTTTTCTAGCACCTCCTTCATTTAGAAAGTGTGCCATTATCTATTATCCTTACTACATTAAACTAGGTTTATACTGACACACCACCCCTTAAAGTAGTCTTTAATGAGAACTGACTTGCTGTGTTTATAGAGATCCATTGGAAGAGTATAAAAACACATATTTCACAGGAGGCAGCAAATACAAAATAGTTGACTATCATGTAATGATCAATTGCTGCCATTATCATTTTTCCTTTATCTGATTTACCATTTATACTTTTTAAAGAGATTTCCAGATAAAGTAATTTGTATATTTCATAATCGTCATTATCTTAATTTTTTATTTATTTTTTTGGTAAAGGTACTCTTAAGAATGTCCTTATTTGGGACTGATTATAAAATGTCTTTACATTAACATGGTGCAGATTTCTTTGGAAACCATATATCACATGAATTGAATTAAAATCTATGAAAAACGTGGCAGCTATCATCCCACAGTATCAATGCTGATTTTGAAGCAATAATATAAATTTGGCCAAGTAGAGTAGGGAATGACTAACTCCTTCTCCCCACTCATGGGTTCTTTTGAGGGTCCAGTGTAATCCAGGAACCCTCCCACAAAAATTTACATGAACATATAAAGAGATAAATTTTTATAAGATTTCAGAGTGCCTTGAAGTCCTTGAATCTTTACTTAGGAACCCCACGGTAGGTGAAAAGCAGTTATATAAACTTATGAAAGAAATACCCCTTTTTTTTTTTAGTAGCACATACAAACCAATAATAGACAGCCACCTAATATGCAAAAGTCATGATATGAAACAGCATTAGGCCCTTTCCTTCTTACGGTGAGATCAATGTCTTGTTCATCTTGATTCTGTTGGTTTTTTTTAAGATCACTCATTTACCCTGAAGTTTTAAGTCATTCATTTTTGTAATCTCAGTTGTTGAGTTGAACTTATCAAAACACAAATTACTTTGTAGAAAAACTGCTTGTTCTTAAAATATTTTCATCTTCATTATAGGATAAGCCAATTCTTGCTCCTGAACCTCTTGTCATGAATAACTTGGACTCAATTATGGAGCAACTAAATACTTGGAATTTTCCAATTTTTGATTTGGTGGAAAAAATAGGAAGAAAATGTGGCCGTATTCTTAGTCAGGTAAGGAATCTATTCATACGCTTGACTTTATTTTTTTATTTATTTTTTAAAGATTTTATGTATTTGTTAGAGAACACACAAGCAGACGGAACGAGGCTGGGGGGACAGAAAAGCAGACTCCCCACTGAGCAAGGAGCCCCAACCGGACTCCATCCCAGGACCTGGGGTCATGACCTGAGCCAAAGGCAGGCTGACTGAGCCACCCAGGTGCCCCCATAAGTTTGACTTTAAATGTAGAAAAAGCCATCTCTTGGTTGGTTAAAGCTGTGTCCATGCTTGACACTGGTGGGGACTGGGTAGAGAAAGGTTATTTTGGTACCCAACATTCTATGGATTCCTTGGTGGTGGGTTAACAAAAGAAATTGAAACTTGAAGTGAATGAAATATCATATTATGCAATCAAAATATGTAGTTTTTAAGACAGTTTGGAAGAGAGCAGGGATACACAGGCAAAATGAAGGAATACATCTGAAATTTATAGAATTCAGCAAAAGAAAAGTTGATACAAGCCCTCAAAAGAAAAAAATTGCCAAATCATAAGCAGTAATTTATTATGTATAATTTTTTCCAATGACTATTTTTTAAAACTTTTTGGGGGAGGGGACCAAGGGAGAGGCAGAGAGAAAATCTTATGCAGGCTCCACACCTAGCTCAGAGCTCGGTATGGGGCTCTGTCTCATGACCTTGAGATCATGATCTGAGCCAAATCAAGAGTCAGATACTTAAGCAACTGAGCCACCCAGGTGCCTTTAAAACTTTTGAATATTAGGGTGCTTAGGTCTCCTCAAAACTAAGATACTGTGCAGAAATACATTTCCTTCTATTGCTATGAGAAACATATCAAATAGGGTTCTCTTTGTTTTAATGTAGAAAATACCTTTTTGTATCACAAGAAATAGAGAATAGAAATTATTGCTACTTAACAAGACTTTTTTTATTTTTTCCTTAAGCCAAACTACTTTCAAGGTTTCTCACACTTAAAAGACAGTGTTTCCATGAGGGAGAAAGAAAACAGGTATTAAAAATTTGAGCATGTTTGTTCTCAATAAATAAAACACTGGATTTGCTCTGTTAGCCCCCTATCAGAATACACACACAGGGAGGATGATGCAGTAATATTTATCAGCTTATTTAAAGATGTTTCAGGGGTGTTATCATAAATGGGATAAATATCCCTGCAGAAATGCTAAAGACCTCCAGTCTAACATCAGACTTAGGTCAGAATTCAAAACCCAGATTTATTGGAGCCACTAACACTTTCCTGAGAAACACTAGAAGAGAAATCACATGTTATGCTGATTTTACTACGTGTATTAGAGAAGCTTTCTTTAGACATCTCAGCAAGTATCTGAGTATAGGGCTTCAGTGTGAGGATTCCTGATCCCTGAATGTTTGAAGGAGGAGGATAAAGGGGCCTTTTCCTCTTTCCCAGTTGCACAAATATGAAGTTTACTAGTCGTCTTCAAGAAGAAAAGTATATTGGGGTGCCTGGGTGGCTCAGTTGTTGGGCATCTGCCTTCGGCTCGGGTCATTATCCCAGAGTCCCAGGATAGAGCCCCGCATTGGGCTCCCTGCTCAGCAGGAGTCCTGCTTCTCCCTCACTCCACCTGCTTGTGTTTCTCTCTGTCAAATAAATAAATAAAATCTTTCTTTAAAAAAGAGAAAGGAAGAAAAGTATGTCCCTCTGCCTTAAAGGAACTAATATGGAAATTAGATATGGGTCAAAATACTGACAGTTCAACTTACTACCTTCAAAAGAAGTGTGCTAAAATGACTGATGGATTATGCATCAAGCTCAAAATAATTACTGAGTGTGTGTAACATGGTAGTTGCCTCTGCTACTCTCCTGACCATGAACACCTCGAGGGCTGGGATGACAGTCCTTGTACTATTTCTAGGAGTTAACGATCCCATTTTCCCTCTTCTTCCTTCTCCTTGGTGCTAAGGAACATCTTTTATGCTAGATGATCTTTTTAAATATTTTTTTAATATTTAAAACTTATTTATTTATTTTAGAGAGAGTGTGTGAGCATAGGGGGAAGGTCAGAGGGAGCAGGAGAGAGAAACTCAAACAGACTCTGCTCAGCACAGAGCTGGATGTAGGACCTGAGCCGAGACCAGGAATTGGACACTTAACCTGCACCACCCAGGGACCCTAGGTGATTGACAGGTGTAAGTGCTGGGAATGGCCAGCAATCTCCTGTACCAACGGAGGAAAGATTACTTCAAACTTCACTGTGAAAGAGAGGAGAAGACAAAGGGTTCAGTGCTCAGAGGCGAACACCCTTAGCTCTTCTTTGCTTCTGCTTTTATTGGTCCTTCAGAATAGTCACAAATCCTTATCACTGTTTCTCAAACAGTTGATGTGTAACAAAGTTTGTTTTCTGTTTGTTTTGGTTTTTTTTGTTTTTGTTTGTTTGTTTTTTGTAACAAGGGGTTTTACTGAAACTGGAAGGATCTGTTTATGGGAAAGAAAGGATATGCAAATGTGCATGTTCTCTGAGTTCTGCTAAATACAGCCTAAGGGAAAGTGCATACCTCTCTCAGATCACAGGGTGGCTGTTTGGGCTAAGAAAGCTTCCAGAAGGCAACCCCCGGTGGCTTTCCAAGGGCAGAGTGGTCCCACAGGCCTCCATATTCCAAAGGCCCACACACTTCTCCGAAACCTTCAGCTGTTTTGATCCAGTGTACCCTAGCCTCACACCTCAGGGCTCCTGCTGGGAGGTTTTGTAATCCCACTTTCTTGCAGACTGTGTCTCTGAAGGAGTGATTTTACCTGGAAATACTCCTGTAATGGTGCCCTGAAAAGAGGGGGCAGAGGCCTGGGAAGCCTTCTTTCTCCTTCACTGCAGAGTGTGGCTCATAGGAAGAGAAAACATTTATAATGTTTTGTATCAGATCCGCACGTTGCAGACTCCTGGAAACCCTACAACTTGATCTTCTCAGTAACTTTGATGTAGATATTCTGTTTAATCTCTGCTTTTCAGAAGCAGTCAGTTTTTTAGCCCTAGTGACAGTGTAGCAAATACTTTCCCTCCCTACACACGCCTCCCCTGGAAGTTCTGGGAGCTGGGGGTGGGCTTGTGTAACTTCATCAACTGTTTCCTGAGTCCTGGATATGAGTACACAACAGAAAGATTAGATATAATGAACAATTAGATTGCAGTAAAGTTCACTAATGTGTTTTTCTTCCAGTCACCTTCCAAAAAAGAAGTAACATAACTACATGAGCCTTAGTATGTCACTGTTTATCTTTCCAGTTTACAAAACATTGAACTTTGAGAAAATGCAATTTTATTTGTCTTGCTGAGTAGAGCTTCATGGGTTTTTCTCTTTGATTTGAGTTTATAAGCACAAAGTCATGATATTTTCACTATGTGAAAGGCATATTTTTTTCACCTTAGTAAGACTTCGGGACAGCTGAAATGAATTAACTTGAACATTCCGAGAAATCACCTTTTGGCTGAAACTACACAGAAAAAGTCTCACTTCAAAAGATTTTTAAGGAGACATATGTGCAATGGAAATGACTTTTCAGTCTCAATATACTGACTGCCTCTTTGATGATTATCATGTTTATTTTTAACAAATTTAAAAGGATGTGGTTCAGATTTCAGAATAGTGCTTACTTTTTCTGGTTACCAATATTTACCTGGTTAATGGTATCTTTATTTGTGAGTTTAAATTATTGGTGGTTGATTTTTAACAGCATGTTGGTGAAAATTCTCCTGTTTGAAAATCATACTCTTAAAATATCCTGTTGTCTTAATTTTTCCATTCATCTTTCATATGTTTAAGAGAATTGTAGGAAACTGTAGTTATTTGCAATCCTGACAACATTGCTTTTCAAATACTACTGATAGGATTTGAAGTAGTTTAGAGTATAAAATCACAAGCCAAAGGCTTGGCTTGAATTCTGGTTCTGATAATGTTTGTTATGTGATCTTGGACGAGTCACTGAAGTATGAAGCATAGTTAAATCCATTAGGTATTTATAAAAAAGAATTCAAATATACACCAAAGCAGTAGTAAAGAGGAAGTAAACCTCCCCCCCAAAACTAGCTTGAAATATTACAGAAATCATAAATTTCATTTTCTGTTGCCCTTTTTTTCCTTTCTTTTTTTTTTTTTTTTTGAGAGAGAGAGAGCAAGAGCGAGCAGGGAAGGGGTGTGAGAGAAGTTGTGGAGGAGGGGGAGAAGAAGAGAGAGAGAGAGAGAGAGAACTCTAAGCAGACTGCATGCCCACATGAGCCCAATGTTGGGCTCGGTCTCAAAGCCCTGAGATCATGACTTGAGCCAAAATCAGGAGTCAGACACTTAACCAGCTGACTCACCCAGGCACCCCTGTTGCATTTTTTAAAGAGAGGTTGTGGGAATGGTATGTTACACACGAAAGTACATGAAATACAGCCATTTGACATGGTGCCGCACTCTCTTCTGACATGTGACTAACCATCCCTCTCTCCAGTACCACCTTCTGTGCCTTTATCAGTTTTTTCTCCATCATTTGCATGTCAGTTATGCCAATTTTTGGCAAAAACATGCATAGGTATTCACTGGATTTGGGTCACCAGAGCTGTGAATGCAATTGGAAGGAGAATAGATATTTGGAGGAGAAAGAGAAGACAAGCAAGGAAAAGAATAATTTAGATGTTGTTATTTATACTGTATTAGAATGAATCCGTTTTCTCTATATATTTAATCAAGGTAACTGTTTTTCTCTCTCTCATGATTCTTTCCCCATATCCTTCATTAGGATACAACTCTCAATCTTTTATCCTCTGGAAAGCCTTTTTTTTTTTTTTTTAATAAAAATTAGTCCAAATTAAGGCTTTTTCCTCATTTATTAGTGCTTACCATATACACTATACAATGAGCAATTTGGTAAGTAGAATTCTCTAGTAGTTGACACCACACAGAATTGAGTGCCTCAGTGTTTCTGTAGTGTATACTGTTGTTTGTTTGGTTGTTTTCTTGGTTGAATGTCCACACTTTTAAAAGCAGATTAAATACCCGCTGTGGTCAGGGTGTACAGGGGCTAGAGACATAGAGTTCTTCAAGACTTAACGTGACTTACTGTTCCCAGTAAGTTCTCTACTGGCCAGGAATTACTTGTTTTTATTTTTTCTTCTTCTTGTGTCTAATACACTCCCAGGGATGTTTTGTAAAGCTTTGTCTTTCTCTTTATAGGTATCATACAGACTTTTTGAAGACATGGGCCTCTTCGAAGCTTTCAAAATTCCAGTTAGGGAATTTATGAATTATTTTCATGCTTTGGAGATCGGATACAGGGAAATTCCTTGTAAGTATAAGTTATTTGTGAGATAATACTTTTCAAACCTGCCAGATTTGCTCTGAGTAACGGGATATTGAATCATTGGAGGCTAGTAGAGAACTACGTGTGGTAAACATGGGTGTGATATGACTCATGGTAGATGACTAGGTTAGATCCCTTTTCAGAATCCTGGTCCCTTCACTTCTCAGCTGTCAAAGACCGTGGGTCTTATTTCACCTCTGCATGCCTCATTTCTTAATCTGTAAAATGGCGATAATATCTTTGAGGATTGTAATCGCTTTGTAGGATTGTTATGAGGATAAACTGATGTAATAAATCTAAAGAGGTTATAATAGTGCCTTCACATAGTAAGCCAGTTTAAGTGTGTGCTCCATAAATAATTAAATATTAAATGTATTACTCATTTTATAATACACTCCTTTTATTGGGTGAGTTCAGCTTTTGTTCTGGCATCTAGAGAGTTAAATTATGAACTTTGAAGTTTTTTCAATATAAGAAAGACCTGCCTGGGGGGTGGAGGGATAGGAGGGTGACGGTCTAATTAATAAAATAGAAAAAAAAGAGACACCTCAAAGTGGTTTGTGAAGAAATTATTAGAAGCATTTTAAATATCAGATAAATGTGAAGACCAAAGGAAGAGACACAACCAAGTGTTCAAATTTATGAACTTAAAATATTATGAAGGTAATTGTGTCGTTTATAATAATGCAAAATTGGAACAGAGAGGTTAAATTTTCAATATGGAACACATTTCCAATATCATCTGAACATGTGAGTGGAATCATCTTAATGCTACAAAATATATGGGACTGAAGAAAATGTCCAAAAATCCAGTCATGGAAGCTGTGAAGTGTACAGAATTCATGTGGTACTTTTAGAAAATAAATGCACAGCAAGAGAAGTAGTCAGACATCATACATTAGTTGAAGCATGCCTTAGAAATATGTCATTCAAATCATGTTTTAAGTTTTAAATTTACTTTAGAACCCCATGTCTTTTTCTGGTTGCAAACAGCTGAAATTAAATAAAAATTCTGCAGAGATAAAGGGCAGGTATTTCTAGAAAGGGATAGTACATTAAACTAGTGATCCGTTATTAACATGCCGTTTTTTAAAATGCCATCCATGAGTACCTGGGTGGCTCAATTGTAAGCATCTGCCCTCTGCTCAGGTCATGATCCCAGGATCCTGGGATTGAGACCTGCATCGGGCTCCCCGCTTGGCGGGAAGTGTGCTTCTCCCTCTCCTACTCCTCCTGCTTGTGTTCCCTCTCTAGCTGTGTTTCTTTCTGTCAAGTAAATAAAATCTTTAATAAATAAATAAAGTAAAATAAAATGCCACCCGTATACTACTTTGGAATGAAAATACACAGCTGATGGCATGTGATTGGAGAAGACAATGAAGGATTGGATCTACAAATGAGATTTGTTGGAGAATATGGGACCAAAATGCAGACAAGATGAGACAGTGGTTGTAGATGAGAGAGGAGCTTAAGAGTACTGGGCCACTTGGGAAAGTCTAGCCAATAGGGCCATGTAAAGAAAGAGAGAGAAGAGGTAATTTGGGGCGCCTAGATGGCTCAGTGGGTTAAGCCTCTGCCTTCGGCTTGGGTCATGATCTCAAGGTCCTGGGATAAAGCCCCCCATCAGGCTCTCTGCTCAGCAGGCACCCTGTTTCCTCCTCACTCTCTGCCTGCATCTCTGCCTACTTGTGATCTCTCTCTATATAAAATAAGTACATAAAATCTTTTTTAAAAAGAAAAAAAAGGTAGTTTGGAAGAAGCTCAAGCTAAGCCTTGCTTTCTTAATACTATTTTCCCAGGGCACACCCTGGTTGGATGCCAGTGATTGACATGTTACTGATTTTTCAATAGCTAGTCATCAGAGTAAATTTACAAATTGTTATATTTCCAAATATATTTTAGTGACATATCACCTATAGCCAAATCTGTTAAATGCCACTTGATGTGACTACTAATTTTTCCCTAAGGAGTAGGTCATAAAATCATAGGGAAAGTTGACCAGTATTTAAGTGTAAAAAGATGTTTCCAGATTCTAAATTTTATTATTCATGTTTATATTTTCTTCTTTCTTATTTTGCAACTGAGTAGATGTTTCTTCTTTTCTGAAATAGAAGAATTTGTTATAATAAACCTGCTTGTTCAATTAGGAACCCCAGACATTTTTCGTAAAGGGAGTTCATTTACATCTTCTCACAGAAAAGTTTTAGCTTGATTGGTGATCCCTTTTAAATAATAATTCCTTGCATGTGGTAGTGTTGTAAATTTAGACTAATAGAGATATTTATTAAAAGCTTTGTTTATAATTCATTTCAATTGTCATATACAAAAATGTGTTATATGTCTTCTTTAATATCTACTCCTAGAGGACAATATTTCTAATAGCTTTATCTAAATAAGCCCATACCTAAATGAAAAAGCCCAAGAGTAACTAAAATGGAAGTAGATTAATATGACGATGACCTAAAATACTAGAAACTAAAATTTATTATACTTCTAAGGACACTTCTAATAGTTGTTAAGAGATGAAGACTTTTAAATTTGTACCCAGAGCCCTTACTAAAATTCAAGGAATCTAGATTTAAAAATAGACACAGGTAGGTAGTCAGATATTTCATGGAGTAGCAGTGGACGAGGTATTAATATGGGCAACTCGCTGATAGAAATATGCTACTGAATATATATTTGTTCAATAAAGATGAGGATAAATTAAGGTGTAGTTGATACTCTGTTGCACATAGAAATAATGTTCATTATTGTTCACAGTCCCTTACAGTTGGGCATACTGGCAAGTAAAGAAGATAAATCATCAGGTCCTATTCACTTATGAATTCAAAGTTAGTTTTGAGGGTGTTTTTCTATTTTCAGAGACTTTCATCTCTAAAATGGGTAGAATGGCAGCAATGAGAAAATCTTGCTCAATCTCTGTTTCGTTCAGTTCTCTTAAACTGTGTATCATGTACCCGCCCATTGAAAGCTATACTGAGGTGGCTTGGGACAAACTAGAAAGGCACAACTATGACAGTATTTGCTATAATCCAAGGGGAAACAGTGTCTAAATTGTCACGTCTCTTCCTTAACACTTTCCCAGAGGAGCATAGAAAGAATTATCAATCGAAAGTCTATGAGTCTAAAAATATATACATTTTATATATAACTCCAATGCCCCATGCCAGCTCACTTCAACTGTGTGCTTGAGGGATAGGGAGAAAGTTGAGAAAACAAGTGTATCAAGACAGAGGAGGGAGCTGGACAGACGTTGGGAATGAGACATGGTGCATTATGTGTGTTTCTATGTTGTCAGGGAGGCAGAGGGGCTTGCCAGACGGTCAAGAGAACCATCAAGAGAGTTAGGAGTTTGTCTCAAATGCAGAGATGAAGGAAGAGGGATGATCATAGTAAGAATAGCTCAATGCAATGGGTGGTGCCTGGGTGGCTCAGTTGGTTAAGCAACTGCCTTCGGCTCAGGTCATGATCCCGGAGATCCGGGATCGAGCCCCACGTCGGGTGCCCTGCTCAGCAGGAAGCCTGCTTCTCCCTCTCACTCCCCCTGCTTGCATTCCCTCTCTAGCTGTGTTTCTCTCTGTCAAATAAATAAAATCTTTAAAAAAAAAAAGAAAGAAAGAAAAGAATAGCTCAACACCATTCTTTCTCGCTCTCAGTTGCCTACCATGGCAATAAGAAGAGGAATTTTTGAGCCTGTTGATGTGTCCTACAGAAATGTACCGAATCCCCTGTGTTGATCTAGCTAGCTTATTTCCTGGGCACCTTTGTTCCTGAATGGGTCACTAGAAAGTTAAAGGCAAAAGCAACGGCAATGCCAGCACTTGGTACAAGACTTGCACATAGTACGTGCTAAGTAAATAGTTAGTAAATAAACATGTCATTGACTGCTTATCAGGCAGATGATTTTCCATCCTGCTTAAGCAACAGTGAGAGTGTTATTCTTCTAGATCTACACTTGTATAACTGGAGACATTTTTTAAGGGCTCCCTCCCTCTTAGCTATTAGTTAAGTATCTTTGAACCTATACTCAAAAGCAAAAGAGCTACTTCTTTTTCACAGGCAGTCTTCCCCTAATTTTTTAACCAAGATTATACTCACCTCATAAAATGAGTTGGGTAGCTTACCTCTTTTTTATATTTTCAGCACTGGATTATTTAAATACTTACTTGCTCATTGAAAGCTTACAGAAACCAGGCCCTTGGCCTTCGGGCAGGGACTAGGACAGAGAGCAGTGGGCACCACAGCTGCGTGTTTACCTGGATCCGATGGCTGGCTGTCCCTCCATGCAGCCTCCGCCAGCTCCCTGACACTGCCCCATCCGCCCTTGCAATGCTGGGCACATGCGGAGCGTTCTGTGATGGTAATACTTGCACACAGTAATTTTCCCAGCTTGCTGCCAAGGAGAAGAAAAGACCTCAACTCAGAAGCTCTCTCCCAACCTATCCCCTAACAGTGGCAGCGGAGGGGGCATGTTCTTCCTCTACCAGGTCATCTCTGCCTTCTCCTCCCCTCCAGGGGTTTAGCCTATCTTTTATTTTAGCTCTTCAGTTCTTTTTTTTTTTTTTTAAGATTTTATTTATTTATTTGACAGAGAGAGATCACAAGTAGGCAGAGAGGCAGGCAGAGAGAGGAGGAAGCAGGCTCCCTGCTGAGCAGAGAGCCCTATGCAGGCCTCCATCCCAGGACCCTGAGATCATGACCTGAGCCGAAGGCAGAGGCTGAACCCTCTGAGCCACCCAGGAGCCCCTACCTCTTCAATTCCTAACAAATCCAGCACTGATCTTGGAAGAAAACCAGTCATCTGTGCTAACTCACCATCTTGTTCCAATGGCAATCATGTATTCTTTTTTTTAAGATTTTATTTATTTAGGGGTGCCTGGGTGGCTCAGTTGGTTAAGCAACTGCCTTCAGCTCAGGTCATGATCCTGGAGACCCAGGATCGAGCCCCATATCGGGCTTCCTGCTCTGCAGGAAACCTGCTTCTCCCTCTCTCAGTCCCTCTGCTTGTGTTCCCTCTCTAGCTGTGTTTCTCTCTGTCAAATAAATAAATAAAGTCTTAAAAAAAAAAAAAAAGAAAAGATTTTATTTATTTATGTAAGAGAGAGAGAGCAGTCATGCCCGTGAGCATGAAATGGAGGGAGGGGCAGAGGAGAGAGGAAGAAGCAGGCTTCCTGCTGAGCAGGGAGCCCTGCACAGGGCTGGATCCCAGGACCCCTGGGATCACTACCTGAGCCCAAGGCAAACACTTAACTGAGTCACCCAAGCGACCCAGCAGTCTGCATTTTATGCGTATTGTATTTACATTAATTGCAAGCTTACTATGTGTCTGGAATTGAAAAATATGTTTTCTTCTGTAATTGTCAAAATTGTACTGTGAAATAAGGCATTTAATAGGCCTATATTTTTAAGATTAAGAGAAGAGACGTAGCATTGTGAGCAACTCACTCTAGCTCCCACGGGTAATATTAGAACAAATTCAGATCTGTGCTAAATCCAGACATTTTTAGCATGACAAGTTTGGTACATGGTAAAGGTGTGTATCTAAAATGTTTGGTCTTAGATGTCTTGAGATGATCCATGCACAGAGATACAGACTCCAGTTTCAGTGAAATTGGTCTTTGGATCATTAGATATTCTCCTCTGGTAATGACAGAGGGCACAGGGCTTGCTGTTTCCTTCTTTGGAGTCTTGGATGTCTGTTCTGAACATTTCCTCTCAAGGATTTACAAGGCCCCTCTAGTGAAATGCAGGGTGTTTACTTAAGATTTAGCTACATGTCATCACTTAAAGATTGACTCTTAAGAGTTCCCAGAAATGTAGGAAAATAAGCACCATCTGTGTACATTGCCCCTGTGTGCCAACAACACCAAAAACGTTAGTTTTTCGGGGCGCCTTTAAGTGTCTGCCTTCTGCTCAGGTCATGATCCTGGGGTCCTGGGTCAAGTCCGGCCTCAGATTTCCTGCTCAGCAGGGAGTCTGCTTTTCCCTCTGCCTTTGCTCTTCCCCCAACTTGAGCTCCTGAGAGTGCTGTCTCTCTCTCTCAAATAAGTAAATAAATTCTTTGAAAGAAAAAAAAAAGAAATAAAATGTTGATTTTTTTTTCTTTCTTCCCTTGACCAGAGACCAGATGTTTTCCCCAATTCCCTTTATCATTCTTACTGTTCTCTTCTGTTTTCTTTTTATCTGTTGAATATTATTCAGAGATGTGATTTATATTGGAAGAGACTGTATTATGGTTGGTCATTGGAAATAGAGTATGTAGATTTAGCATACTTAGGATAATGTATAGCAATCAATGTAATATTATGAAGGGTCAGTATACAAGAGAAAAACTTGGAAGAATTGCACCAGAAAAAGGTGAGCCAAGAGCACACCAGCTTTGGTCTTGGTGCAGTAGAAGCCAAAATGCACATATAGAATAGACCACCTTCCCATGGTAATGACATCTAACTAGAGGATTTGGTTTTCCCATAGATTTTGCTCTTCTAAATGACTCAACTCCCTACATTAATGTACAAAGTTTTTATTTTTCTGTTTAGGTATTTCCTAGAGTTGTTTTCCCAAATTAGAATTTTTAGATCAGAGAGCATCATTGATTATGGTTTTCAGTTTCGCTTTGTGAATTTAAGCTATATAGAGAAGATACATTACTAATTTCTGCCAGTGTTTTAAGTTTGATGCAAAAGAATCCTACTTTGTTTTATTCACAGATTATATTTGTTTGCTATTTATCAGAGATGAATATTAGGTGGTATAGACCTTGGTTTGACCTAGGTGAAGTATGTCATGGGTCTTTCTTTTATTCTGGTCCTCTGCATAATCTTATACAGGAACATGGAAATAAGTATAAGGGTAGACATCTCAGTGATTGCACATAGTGAACTTTCTATAGATGTTGGGTTTCTGGTAGACTCCAGACACAGATTTTTCCACTTCAGACATCTGCATGCATAATGAATGTTGTGTGTGCTTTTTTCCCCCCTCTTGTTACTATGGATATTATGGAGTCATGGAAGAGTAATCAAAGAGCATTTGTCCAAGAATGTTTGGCTGCCTTTCACTGGGGTATTCAAACGTTAAGCCTAAAGTAAGAGTGCCAGTAGATGGCACTCTTAGTCCTTGGACCCCAAAGTTTACAAGTGAATGACTGTTCCTTTGCATTGGTTATAGATCATAACAGAATCCATGCCACTGATGTGTTGCACGCCGTGTGGTACCTTACTACACAACCGATTCCGGGCCACTCCACTGTAATTAATGATCACGGCTCAGCAAGTGATTCAGGTACGCATTCAGTGCATCTGTGCTCCCCTGTTAACTGGGGTGGAGGGGGGGTGGGGAAAAGCATTTCTTTGAAAAAGGAAGTTGAGACAGATAGTGTCAGTTTAATACATTTCAAAATTTTCTGTTACTTTCATTTTCTCTTTTCAGATTCTGACAGTGGATTTACACATGGACATATGGGATATGTCTTCTCAAAAATGTATAATGTGCCTGATGATAAATACGGATGTCTGTCTGGAAATATCCCTGCCTTAGAGTTAATGGCATTGTATGTGGCTGCAGCCATGCATGATTATGATCACCCAGGAAGGACTAATGCTTTCCTCGTTGCCACTAGTGCTCCTCAGGTAAATCTTTCCTTTTTGATGCGAAGAAATAATTTGAGAGATTTTTCCAAAGGAAATTAATTTCATAAGTTTGATTTATAATAGGGATCAAATGAAAATCTGAGCCCAACTATATTTAGCCCTAGGGTAGAATTTGTAGAGGCTAAGCTAATTTTGAAAAGATATCATGTTTGCTCCAAGATATTAGTGGCAGGCATGCAACTGTATTACCCATGGGAATCCCGTCTCAGTTTTCTCCGTAAGAAGAAGAACTAGTTGAATCCATATTAATGAACCTTCTCAATAAAGAAAATCCAACCTATACAAAGACCCTTTTTGAAAAGATTGGAGAACCAGCTCTTTCTTGGACTTTTAATTATGTAAGTCTTCTTTGTATATAAGACCCATTCCTTTGAAATACATTTATTATAACAGCCGTGATTCTTATGCTATTTCTGTTGGTTAGTAGGATTTAAACATCAATTTATTTCATTCACTTGAGGGGATTTTTTTTTTAACCTGAACATAGTAGTCCAAAAACAGTAACTTTTCATGAATACTTAATTTTCATTTTCATATATACTTAAATTTAGGTCAAAAATTAATCGCTGAGCATCTCAGCATGTCCATCTGTATAAACTCAGTAAGTTTCTCTTTGATTTTATTAGCTGGATCTATGTTACTAAGCATCCTGAGATCCTGTTTTTCTTTCTAGAGGACCAAGAAGCCAATCTGGGTCTCATACTTAATTTTTTTTTTTAAAGATTTTATTTATTTATTTATTTGACAGAGAGAGATCATAAGTAGGCAGAGAGGCAGGCAGAGAGAGAGGAGGAAGCAGGCTCCCCACTGAGAGCCCAATGTGGGCCTTGATCCCAGGACCCTGAGATCATGACCTGAGCCGAAGACAGAGGCTTAACCCACTGAGCCACCCAGGAGCCCTCATACTTATTTTTTTGTTTGTTTGCTTGCTTTTTCTCTTTTACTCAATCTCATCCCTTTCCACCTGTCTTATAGACTAGACTAGAATTTTCTTTATACTATATTCAGTTAAAAAAAAAAAAAACCCTGATCTTTTCCCCCTGACTACCGATTTTAACTTATTTCAGCATGTCCTTCATACACCAGAATTATTTTTCCTAAAGATGGGCAAATCTTTTCGCCAGCGCCATTTATCATTTATATATGCATTTTTACTTAGTACAATTTAAGTTTTCATGTGCTTTGTCTTTCCTTTTTATCCTTATGCCTTTTTTTCTGTATTGTCTGTCTACCACACTAGTGTTCAAGCAATGTCTAGGTAACTTCCTCTTCTTTTGTAGTGTACCTCAGCATTATTAGAGAATTCCAAGCAAGTTGATATTTCTTATACACCTTTAGTTACTACTTGGAGCATGATATCTTCTATGGCTGCTTGTGGGATGAAAATTTTTAAATTATGAGCCTCTCAGAGAATCCATTCCTATTTATTAGTTATATGTGCTTAAGAAAAAGTAATTTTTATTCTGGATGCAGAAAGTAACTGAGTTACCTCTTACGGGTTTTGGTATATTTGGATTTTTTTTAATAGTTAAATTCTTGTGCAAAGAAATCTGATAAAAGCTAACTCTAAGCCCCTCATTTGTTAGAGTTTGGAATAAAGTTTCAAGGAAATGGACTTCATCTTACAAAGACAGGAAATTTTAACCAAGAAAAGTAATCAACAATGTAATTACAATATGGAATTCTTAATAACCAACAATCACAAGATTATCTTTCTATGTTCTTCGAAAAAGAGGATCGTGAAAGCTTTGCCTATGCTTATTTATTATTATTATTTTTTAATTTACAAGTTGAGCCCTTCAGTCTTTCCCTTATTTGCCTAGGCGGTGCTCTATAATGATCGTTCTGTTTTGGAGAATCATCACGCAGCTGCTGCATGGAATCTTTTTATGTCCCGGCCAGAGTACAACTTCTTAGTTAACCTTGACCATGTGGAATTTAAGCATTTTCGTTTCCTTGTCATTGAAGCAATTCTGGCCACTGACCTGAAGAAACACTTTGATTTTGTAGCCAAATTTAATGCCAAGGTAACTAGATTTGTACCAGTCTTCGTTTTATGACCATACTGAAAGATGTCATAGAATCAAGGTGTGGCTCTCACCTCTTAGATGTCAACTGTGAAAATGAAATGCAGTAAAATGTTTAACCAGAAGCAGATATATGGGCATTGGTCCCAATTTAGAAATCTGAGACACTGAGGTGCTGTCTACCTGTATATTTTGTGCTGCAAAGAAATAAAATTCTCACTGTCATTGGGTTTTTTTGTTTGATTTAATTTGCTCTCATCTCTGTGGTATACTAACAAATTGTCTGGAACCCTGAAACACAATTTCATACATCAAACATAAATACCCAACTGTTAAGAAAATTTCTTGTCATTTGTAGCTGTATTTATTTACTAGTCATTGGTAATATATGCTAATTTTAAATAGCATTTATTTTCAGTTCCATAAGTAATAAGTACTTTGTCCATCATTTAAAATTTTTATTTTTCTGAGGAGCTATTTTGCTATTATGCAAGCCAGTAGCATTTTAATAGCTAAAAAGTTCCTTATTTCTTGGTATTCTTATCTCTGCATGTTAAGATAATAAATATTTTGTTGTTTATTCTATCCAACTTTTGCTTTCACTGAGGCAGACCACATTTTACCTTTGCCCCTCAAACAGGTGAATGACGATGTTGGAATAGATTGGACCAATGAAAATGATCGCCTGCTGGTTTGCCAGATGTGTATAAAGTTGGCTGATATCAATGGGCCAGCTAAATGCAAAGAGCTCCATCTTCAGTGGACAGAGGGTATTGTCAATGAATTTTATGAACAGGTAACTAACTTAACTGTTTATCTTAATTCATACTTAGGCTGCTCATGAATTCACAAAAGCTTGCAAAAGCTGTAAAAGTGTAGTCAGTCTCTTTTATATTCATACTAACACCAGAAAACTAAAAACTCTAAGATAAAATTATTTGCAAGTATTGCAGAGGGTAGGGTTGGGGGCTGGAGAAGATGGTGAAAAAATTAAATGACTTACTGAGACATTAGGAAGACCATTGACATATTGTTTCTTTTTTTAAAAATAAATTTATTATAATAGAAGTTCATTTACATTTATATGGACAAATGTACATCAGATTAAGTTTATTGACTTTTTAAAAAAGATTTTATTTATTTGAGAGAGAGAGAAAACATGAGAGGGGAGAAGGTCAGAGTGAGAAGCAGACCCCCGTGGAGCTAGGAACTTGATGCAGAATCAGATACCTGAGTGGAAGACAGTCACTTAAGCAACTGAGCCACGCAGGCGCCCCAAGTTCATTGACTTTTTTTTATTTATTTGACAGAGAGAAACACAGCTAGAGAGGGAACACAAGCAGTGGGAGTGAGGGGAGGGAGAGAGGGAGAAGCAGGCTTCCCGCTGAGCAGGGAGCCAGATGCGGGGCTCAATCCCGGGACTCCAGGATCATGACCTGAGCCGAAGGCAGATGCTTAACCAACTGAGCCACTCAGGCACCCTGTTCATTGACTTTTGATAATCACAACAGCTTATGAAAAAGCTTTATAAATAGGCATTTTATTTGACATGATAATGTCAGAGTAAACACACTGAAAAATCTACTACAAAAACATAAACATGAGGTGATCTTCCCCACATTACACTGATCAGATTATATGTGAAACTTTGAGTACTGTGAGCTACTCTCTTAAGAGGATTCTGGAGGTAGTGGAGCATGGGTAAAGAACAGAAATCAGTGGCATAAAAGACATGATGTGATGAGAGTTGCTGGAGGGGCATTGGGTAGGGAGGGATGGGGTAAATGGGTGATGGGCATTAAGGAGGACACTTGATGTAATGAGCACTGGGTGTTATGTGCAACTGATGGATCAGTAAATTCTATCCCTGAAACTAACTATACAGTATATGTTAACTTAATTTAAATAAAAATTTTTTTAAAAAAGTAATGAAGATGACTTCCCTATGGAGGGGGTAAAGAGAAGGGAGGTGATATAGTAACTGTCTTCAGATACCTTAAAGACTGACATACAAATTTAGGATTAAGTGTATCATATGTTGCGGAAATTAAAGAAAATAAATTATCACTTAACACAGGATCTGATTTATAAGAAACATTAGGTTTTTTTCTGCTTCCCTAGAAAGGGTATGAATATAACCAGTCTATAGAAGTTATAAGGAGATTGATTTCAAGACAATATGAGAAAGAAATATGTATTATAAAAGCATCCAGAAATAAGATGAGGAACCTTTTTAAGTAATAAATTACCTATCATTGGACATAATTAAAAAGGGACTAGGAAGACAGGACTCATACACAGGCTAAAATGTTTGTACTTTCTAGAAAACAATATATGGCCTTTCCTAGAAATGAGATTAATTCATAATCAATCCCCAAATACTGAAATACAAAAAAATAAAAATAAAAAAATAGGAGCACTTGTGTGGCTCAGTCAGTTAAGTGTCTGCCTTTGGCTCAGGTCATCCCAGGACCAGGATCCAGTCCATGTTGGGCTCCCTGCTCCATGGGGAACCCATTTCTCCCTCTCTCTCTGCGCCTCCCCCTACTTGTTCTGTCTCTCTCTCAAATAAATTAATTAAAATCTTAAAAAATAAATAAAATAGAAATACAAAAAATAAAGAAAAATAATAATCCATTTATAATAATTCTACTACATAGACATAACTATTGTTGGTATTTTGGTATATTTCCTTTGTTAATTTTTCTTTTGTTAATTTTGTGACTACTGGTTTACAGTCTGTTACTTTTTTTCCAGAAAGATTTGAAGTAGTTCAAAACAGTATTACTGTTAAACATGTTGACAGGTAAAAATATCAGAAATCATATAATTACAGAGATATAATTCAACCAAAAGCTGAAATAAGGTGGCACCTTTAATTGAGCAATAAATTATTCTAAGCTTTACTGGCAGCCAAGGTAAAAGGAAGAAAACATGATAGATTATATATTTCTTTTATAATTATTCCAGCATTGCATTTTGAAGTACAGTTTTGCTCTAATAGAACAAGGAGTGACATGATAAGAAATACCATCTACTAAGACATTAGACCAGTTCTTCTGTTGCCCCTTGATCAGAAGTCAAAACCTCAAGTTCACAAAAGTGATAAGTGGCAAAAAGCATTTCTACAGGGATCTCAGCAATTTGGATAGAATCCTTTAGCAGTCAAGTAAAAGAGGGAGTTCACACATGAATGTCTGGGTTCTTATATAATTGCAGATTTTAGGTGCCAAGTGAATGTTGACTTTACTAGTATTTTAAACTTCCCATGTCATTTATCTTTCTGGTTGACTATTCGTGCTAAATTCCTATTTCTAGGGTGATGAAGAGGCCAGCCTTGGTTTACCAATAAGTCCTTTCATGGACCGTTCTGCTCCTCAGTTGGCCAATCTTCAGGAATCCTTCATATCTCACATTGTGGGTCCTCTGTGCAACTCCTATGATTCAGCAGGACTGATGCCAGGGAAATGGGTGGAAGATAGTGATGAGTCAGGAGACACTGATGACCCAGAAGAAGAAGAGGAGGAGGAAGCACCAAATGAAGAGGAAACCTGTGAAAATAATGAATCTCTAAGTAAGTTTTATAAAATCTATTTCTAGTGTTTTTCCTAAGATCTTTTTTAACATAGATTCATATAAATTTTATGCTTCTCATGAATTATATAGATTGTGTCCAGATATCATCTTCATCTGATTGTGTATAACTTCCCTTCCCTTATATCATAACGATAGAAATTATAGACTATGGAATCTATTATAATACCACATTCATACAAAGATACAGCCTCTGTTATAACGTAAAAAGAAATTAAGCAGTTGAAGCCTGTTCTTCAGAGTATCTTAATGATTTAGAGATGAGAGGAATTTCAGATACCCTGTACAGCAACCATAGACTTTTGCTGGTTTAGTGGAAAAAGGCCATGAGTGGTAAGAGATAGTAACAAATAGTTATTAAGCATCTACCTTGTGCTAGGCATTCTTCCAAGTACTAAAGATAGAGCCATGAACAAATCAGATAAAATATACATAAATCCTGTCTATTTAAATGACTTTTTTCTTCCACTGGAGTCAGTAGATACTAAGCAAGACAAATCAGTAAGTCTCTAACATGAGAGATACTGATAAATGCTAGAGTTAAAAAAAAAAAAAGGAATAGGGATATGAAATATTACAGTGAAAGTTTAAAATTTTAGATAAGATAGCCACAGATGGGCTAAATAGAAAAGATCAAAAAAAAAGACTGGAAGAATTGGGGGAATAATCCATGGAAGTATAGGTGGAAAAAGCGTTCCAAGGAGAGAGAAAAGCAAACCATGTGAAGGTCATGAGGTGGGCGTTGGCTGGGTGTTGAAGAAGCCTGGGAGGGCTGGGGTGGCTGAGACAGAGGGAAGGCAGGTGAGGGAGCAGCAGGAGAGAAGCCCTGGGAGCCACATGATGTAGGGTTTGTGGATAGGGCTCTAGCTCTCAGTTTGAAGTTTGGCTCTTACTCTGAGTAAAGTGGGAAGCTATCAATGATTTTGCAGAAAAGAGTTAGCTGATTCAGCTTACATTTTAAATGGATTGCCTCAGCTGCTGTATTGAGGATACCCTTGAGTTTGGGGTAGAGCGAGAGTAGTAAGTGAAGAGGCTGTTGAAATTATCCAAGTGAGAAAGGACTGTGGCTTTGAACCAGAGTAGTAGTGTTAATGACAATGGAAAGTGTTTCCATCTGGTCATCGATTTCGAGCGTATCATGTAGCCCATCTAATCCATTTGAATTTATCTGACTATAAAAGGAGATTATTTTTCTTTTCGTCTTGAAATATTCTCTGCTGTTTCTCCTGTGGTAGGAAGGAGACCCAAACAGCATAATTAATAAAATCCATAACCCTTACGGTGCTATTGCACAAACCCTGTTCCTGCTTTCACGAAAACATAGTATTTGGTTTACCTGTGCCTTCAGAAAGAACATACAGTCGTATTTTTTTTCAAAGTGCTTATCCAAAATATTGCCAAAAAGAGAGGCATTCTGATCATCTGTTCTGTTTTTTAGCACAGTCAGGAAAATTCATGACTCAGTTCATCTCAGCTATCCAATAAATACAGTCTAACATGGGTAGTGACCCATTTTTCCCTCATATAAGTACTCTGTGTAAGCTTACAAAACAGAGATAGGGAGATCTTTAAGTATAAACTGATAAGATTTGGTTCTAGGTCAAATTTTTGCCTAAGATCTGTCCTATATATTAACTTTGGTACAGAAAGAGGGGCAAGTCAAAAGTTGTTTTCTTTCAATATTCCATTGTCAAAGTGATTATATTTTATTTCTCTGGTACTTGTGAAAAGGTTTCCATTAGCAATTTGGGGCTAATCTTGAGATTCAGAAGTTGGAGCCAAGATTGGGATTCATGGCTTATTTTTTCATTTGTTCATTTAATAAACATGTGTTGGTTTTCTCTTTCTTTTCTTTTCTTTTCTTTCGTTTCCTTTCATTTTCTTTCCTTTCTTTTCCTTTCCTTTCCCTTTCCCTTTCCCTTTCCCTTTCCCTTTCCTCTCCTTTCCTTTTTCATTCTTCTTTCTTGAGCATGTAGCTTGCTATCTAAGGACAGGACAGTTTTTGGGTTTTGTTTTGTTTTTTGTTTTTTGTTTTGTTTTTTTGATGAGTGACATTGGAAAGTGTTGTCGGCTTAGCCTCCTGGAAGAGCTTTGTTCCCATGGGCCCTCACTGATTGCTATTTGAACTCAAACACATCGAGAAAGCACACACATAATCCAGGCATCAAGAATTGGAGAACTCAGGCCAGGAGCTTTAACAAGCTCAACTTGTCAACACTGGCTTTAGCAGCAAACACGACAACCAGATACCCAGTTGCTCTGTCGGGTTCAGTTGCCATGCCGACTGCTGACTGATGTGTTGCTCTGCCGACCTAGCTCTCCAAACTCTACTGCTGTAGAATCCTAGTAATTTTAATTCCATAATCATATTGACTGAGATGGTTAACTTGAATTAGCCTGAAACCTAGGTTTCTGAAAAAATTTAGATTAAATATGCACTGATAATTTCAGCAATTTGCAAAACTTGGAGATCTCCCAGGAAACACAGAATTAAATGTTTCAGTATGGTATCCTAGGGAAAGAAGGCTTTTTCCCAACCTCATAATTAAATTTGAAAGATTCCTACAGCGAACTAAGAGGTTTCTAATGAAGTACTAAGCTGCATTTAGAATTTGAGCAATGAAAGGCTCTTTGTTCTCATTTCAAAAAGTTCCAGTGCTGAACAATTTGGCTCCCAATACAGGCATACTTTAGACCACCTGCAGACTCTAATCTACGCAAATTTATTTGGTACAAACTTTCTTCTACGTCACCTTATTCACTTTAATTCCAGAGAGGTTTATTGCTAAAGTTTAACAGCATTAATAAGAGAACAGCTGTTCTCCTGGGGGCTGCCCTGAAATGAAAAGGAGAAAAATTGAGCTTTTGTTACCTCTTTCCTATGAATACACTGACACAAATGTATACAACATTCAGATGGAGTGATCACCTTGAGCAGTAGCGTTTCTTCTGTCACCGTGATTCAAATCTATCCTTCAGCCGCTGCTTATGTGTAACTCTCTTGATTCAAAGGAATAGGTTAAAAAGTGTATTAGCATTTAAAAATTTCTCAACAGAAACTGATCTGTACCCAACTACACTAAAAATAAAGTAGAAATAGGCAATTAGATGGCTTTGGTAGAAGAGTAATTTTATAAATGTGCTTTTAAAAATCTAATGTAGCGGTGCCTGGGTAACTCAGTTGGTTGAGCATCTGATTCTTGATTTTAGCATAGGTAATGATCTCAGGATCATGGGGCTGAGCCCCAGTTCTCTCTCTCCCTCTGCCCCTCCTTCCCTGCCTTTAATAAAAAAAAATCTATCTTATTGTTTTTTTTAATAGAAATAATTCAGATTTCTTTAAATTTAGTATGTGCGTGTGTGTGTGTGTGTGTGTGTGTGTGTGTGTGTGTGTGTGCTTATTAAGAAACTTTCAAATGAAGAAATTGATGTCATGCTCCAGGACCCCATGACCTTCTTCCTCTCTGCATGCCCTTCACTCTGCCTGGAATGCTGCCCACACCTTCTTCACCGTGCACTGTATTTAATTTTCAAATTTTCATCTCACCTCAGGTGTCCTGTCTTTTGAAATAAATCTTAGCTATTCCCTCACAGATTGAGTCGTATGTGTTGCCATGGTTGGATGTGTCAGAGAAAAATTGCACTGCACACTTATTACAAATGTCAGAAAAGACTTTATTCAAGATGATTGCAATAAGGAAGAGAAAGTAAACTCAACTCCATTGAAACTAAAGCAAGAGAATCTTTTTTTTTAAGATTTTTTTTATTTATTTGACAGAAAGATCAAAAGCAGGTAGAGAGGCAGGCAGAGAAAGAGGGGAAGCAGGCTTCCCACTGAGCAGAGAGCCCGATGTGGGACTCAATCCCAGGACCCTGAGATCAAGACCTGAGCCAAAGGAAGAGGCTTAACCCTCTGAGCCACCCATGTGCCCAAAAGCAAGAGAATCTTTAAGCACTAGCCTGAGCTGGTAAGAATGTACTCTAGGACCTTAGAGGGAAGTTGGTCGATATGATTGAGCCACCTGTGTTTGCTAACAGGTACTTGTTGAAGTTGGGTACTTACACTCCCATGGACACTGGATGTTAGGGACCCTGTTTTTCCCAATGATTTCATCTCCAAAGAATCACTCCCAGGCACTTGAGAAAGAAGTTCCTGGGTTGTAAAACTGGCTAGAAGCTGGGAGACGATTTAGCTGTATTACAAAAGGAACAGAGAAGGTATTTGCACTTTCAACTCTTAGAAAGTAAATACTATAGTAAGAAAAGGGAAGTCAGAGACTTATAATGGGGAATAAACCAGTCTAAAGTTTAGTCAAGCTGAGGGGAATATTAAGCCCATCTTGATCACGTGCATACGTCATCATAAAACACAAATACAGCATGTGTGTTTCATTTTTTGTCTCCTTTGCTCTCTCCCCTATAAACTAAGTTCCCTAAGGCAAACCCTTGGATTAATCAGTCTTTGTGTCCGTAGCATCCAGAAATTGCTTCTCAATTAATAGGTAGTTGATATAAGTTTGATTGATGGGTTTATCTCATAAATAAAATAATACAATAAATCGTTTTTTAATTTTTTGCTTTTGACTTTGCTTGTATCCATCCCCCTCCTGACATTTACTCAACTTAATAATTTTGTTATGTGTCTGTATGGTTTAAAAGTGATTCAAGATAATTTAATTTAATGTCCTTTTATTTGATTTGTATTTTTAAATCAATCTTATCCTGTAAAATGCAAGAAATTTTTGTGGTTTATTATAAAAAAACTGTTGAAGGAATCACTAGTTCTTCCATAAAAGTTTTTGTGGATGGCCTCCAAGAGATCTAGTTCCTTTGGCACACACACCTCATAGCAAATGGATTTTTTTTCCTATTGTTACGTTACTATTTTTTTCTTCTGTATT
>PITA01024634.1:0-25924 GCA_004023965.1 Spilogale gracilis | reverse complement strand
TTTTATTTATTTGACAGAGAGAAACACAGCCAGAGAGGGAACATAAGCAGCGGGAGTGAGAGAGGGAGAAGCAGGCCTCCCGCCGAGCAGGGAGCCCGATGTGGGACTCAATCCCGGGTCTCCGGGATCATGACCTGAGCCAAAGGCAGTCGCTTAACCAACTGAGCCACCCAGGCGCCCTATTTTCCAGTTTCTAATACAACATCACTGGCATCATTTCTTTATTCCTTTTTTTCTCTCCCATTACAATAGAATCCATTGGCAAATGCTTTTAGCTATTCCTAAAGATGCCTCAGGTCTAGTCACTTCTTACCATAGCCATTGCTACCTCCCTGGTCCAAATCATCTCTTTTTAAATAGACTCTTGGGATCCTCTTACTGTTCTTCTCAGTTTGGCCCATGTTCTCCTATAGTCTATTCTGTACAAAATAGCCAGAGTGGGCCTTTCATTATAGAAGTCAGAATAGTTACCCCTTGACATGAACCCAGGCAATGCCATTACACTCAGTAAATTCTAGAGCCCTTACCAAGGCTTACTTTCCTTGATTGAGCTGGAAGGCTCTCCCACACTACTTCTGTGACTTCATCTTCACCAAGATTCTCCTTGATCACTGTGTTCCATCCCCTGGGCTGTATTTCCTGTTCCACAAACCTATGAAGCATGTTCCCATCTCAGTGTCTTTGAACTTGTTCTTTCTTCTCTCTGGAAATACTTCCCTTATGTATCCACATGGATCATCATTTATTTCCCTTAGGTCTCTCTTCAAATGTTACTTTATCAGAGAAGTTTTTCCTGATGATGCTAATTTAAATTGCACTAATGAAAAAAAATTTTCACTCATCATTCCTAATTCTCCCACCTTGCTGTATTTTGCTTTCATAGCTTTTATCACCATTTGACTCATATTTCCTTCCTTCCTTCCTTCCTTCCTTCCTTCCTTCCTTCCTTCCTTCCCTCCCTCCTTCCTTCCCCTCCCTCCCTTACTCCCTCTCACTTTTCTTCCCTCAATACTTAGCACAATGCCTGACACATAATATATGATTAATAAATATTTGTTGAATGGCTGATGAATATAACCCTAGAATTAGAGTAAAATATAAATTAGTTTCCTGAATCAAAAACCTTTGTGTAGTTTTTAACTGATTTGAGTGTCAAGGCCCAGAGAGGAAAATATTTGAAAATAATTAAGGAAATAATAAAGTTATGATTTATTGAGTAATGTCTTTTCATGCCAGGCATTAGGTTTGGTATTTTATGTGAAGGAATAATCACCTCTTCTTTTACAGGAAGAAGACATTAAAGTTTAGAAAAGCTAGTTTATCTTCTTCTCAAAGGTAAAATGTGGCAGTATCTGGCCCAGACTCTACGTGTATACTAGTTTCTCATGCAAGCCCTTTCCTAAAACTGCAGAAGAATTTTAATTTGAGACATTCTATGTTGTTTTAAGATGCTTCTTTTGCTAGATTCTAATTCTTTTAGAATTAGAAGGAAGATTCAAGTTCTTTTTCCTTTTGTCTGTTTTTACTTTTTCCCCTCTCTTTCTTCCTTTCTTCCTCCCTCCCTCCCTTCTTTCCTTCCCTCCAACTTGATTCATAAAATTAAAACTGTATAGTATTTTAAGTCATTCATTATTCACTAAGTTCCAGTCACTGTTGACACATATTTCTGTGCCCATAATTCATTGAACCACCATGTGTCTGAGCTGGAAAGGATCTTGAATATGAGCTTCCTCATTTTCCATATGAGATAAGTAAAGCCCAGAAAGAGGAAGTGACTTGGGCACCATCACACAGCTCATTATCTAGAAAGCTAGAATGTAATTTTAAGATATCTGGTGTGTAGACCAGTGTTCGTCCAAAGTGTAAAATGTTCACTAGATATGTTATATTTATACTCCTCATGACTTCGGTCTAAAAGGTGCTTCACCTAAAATCTAAACTTCAACAAAAATGAGGTTTCTTCTGAAAAGACAGTTTTCTATGTTGTGGTTTATGTGGCCTCCATAGTGTCAGGACAGCAGACCCCAAGAACCCAAACATACTGATACCATTCACTGAGGAAGAAGATGTCATAGCATGTTAGATGATAGGGTATATAATAAGACAGATAACTTCCTTATGGAGTTTACAGTTTAGTACGTGTTTGTAGTTTTCTGGGTTTTTTTTTGTTTTTGTTTTGTTTTGTTTTCTTAAAGATTTTATTTGTTTATTTGACAGAGAGAAACACAGCCAGAGAGGGAACACAAGCAGGGGGAGTGAGAGAGGAGAAGCAGGCTTCCCACAGAGCAGGGAGCCCGATGTGGGACTCGATCCCTGGTCTCAGGGATCATGACCTGAGCCGAAGGCAGTCGCTTAACCAACTGAGCCACCTAGGCGCCCCAACGTGTTTGTAGTTTTGTGTGTGGCGGGTTTGGGTGTGAGTGGTTAATAAATCATAAACTAATGTGTTGAAATATCATTAAAAAGGGTAATACTCAGGACGCCTGGGTAGCTGTCAGTTAAGCGGCTGCCTTCGGCTCAGGGCATGATCCCAGGCTCCTTGCTCAGTGGGGATCTTGCCTGCTGTTCCCTCTGCTTGTGCTCTCTCTCTCTCTCTCTCTGACCTAATAAATAAATAAAATCTTTAAAAAAAAAATGGTCATAGTCTTAAAGGAAAAAAGGCTACAATGATAGAGAATAATGGTGGGTGACCTATTTAGATAAGATGGTTGGGAAAGAATCTTCTGAAAACTGGACAATTTAATTGTGACCTAAAGATGAATCACAGGGAGAGGAAATGCATGAGCAAAAAGCCTGAAGGCGCAAAGAGTTGGGAGCAACATCTTTTTATTGTTTCTTTGTTTAAAGATTTATTTATTTATTTTAGAGGGACATAGAGAGAATGCATGTGAACAGGAGGAGGAGCAAAGGGAGAGAATCTCAGGCAGACTCTTTCCTGAGCTTGGGGCCCCATGGGGGGCTTAATCCCAGGACCCATGAGACCATAACCTGGGCAGAAACCCAGAGTTAGATGCTCAACTAATTAAGCCACTCAAGCATCCCTGGAAAGAGCTGAGAAGAACAGCTCTGATATTCTTAAATGTCAGACCAGGAAAAGAGTAAGTGAAATCTTAGTAGCATATTATAGACCATGGTAGAGAGCACTTGAGTTTCATTCCAACTGCAAAGGAACTCCTTTAAAAAAAGTTAAAATGGTAGAGGGGAAGGGCTCCTGGGTGGCACAGTCAGTTAAGCCTTTGACTCTTTTTTGCTTAGGCCATGATTTCAGGGTTGTGAACACCCCCCCCACACACACACACCGCCCTGCATCAGCCGCCATACTGAGCATGGAGCTTGCTTAAGATTCTCTCTCTTCCTCTGCCCCTCACCCTCCCTCTTAAAAAATAAATAAAATGAAATATAAGAATGGTAGGCACAATTTACTTTACAAAGAGTATTCTAGGTAGTAAGACCAAGAGCAGGTATTTAATCTATATGTGGGGTAGGTCAAAACCTTTCATAATCACAGCGTTCATAACACCAGTTCATGAAACAGTAGTGTCCCATCACTAGGAGGACTCAAATTGAGCATCACTCAAATGCTCTTTGCATTAACATAATTGCGAGCAAACTCTAGGTTGCACTAGGGGATAATCAGGGGGACAAGTTAAATTAAAGTCCCATCACTAGGGCATTCAGGCAACCACAAGATAGGATATTGTAGAGGAAGATTCAAGGATTATGGACTGGGCATTAGGTCATTCATTGATCTTCATAATCCTCCCCAAACCTTGAGTTTCTATAGCTTTTTGCACTTAGCTAATTATTGAAAATGTCTCTAGGAGTTATAGAAAACCATAAAATCAGAGGGGTTAAAGATTGAGTAGGTACACATCTACAAAGGGGATACCACCTTCTCAAATTGGGGTTAGGGTATATAATCAGAACCTCCTTCCATTAGGCAGAACATCTCAGTTTTATGTGTAATAAACTAAACTTAGTGATTCAGTTTAAAATGGAGATCCTAGGCTCCCATACCTTGGAGATTCTAATTTAATAGATCCCCAGGTCTGCGAAACTGCAGCCTTAATAAGTGAACTAGAAGATTCCAATGAATGAGGTGGACCAGAGCTGCACCTGGAGAAGCACTGGGCTTGGTGACAAGGAACCTTTCCTTACTCAGATCCTAGCTCTATTCCCCTCTGCCTGTCCTCCACTGAGATAAGGAATATTGTAATCCTAAGGATATTTTAACTTGCTGTGGAGCATTGTTACGTTATTCAGCCATTTGGAGCCAAAGTCCCTCTGTCTATAATGACACTTCAAGTAAGTTGCTTTTTTGAGGGTCAGAACTTAAAATGCAAAACGCTGATCTGAGTGCCTGGCATATCACAGCTGTTTAATGAACAGCAGCTATACCTGCTTTATTTCTGCCTGTCTAGTTTATTCGCCTGCCTCCTTTCTCCTCATTTCTGTTTCCTAATGCAGAGGCAGCATTCACCTGTGTTGGTTTGTTTCTCAATTTTTGCCATCTTTCTCTGGCTGCTACTTTCCCTACAGATTCTCAGAGATCTGTCTCTAGCAGGTATCACCATAATTAAAGTTTCGCACTCTCTCTGCCTTATTACAAATACATTAGAATAAATGTATTAATATTACAGCCATGGACTATCTGTAACTATCAAATTAGTTTATTTTTGTGTTTCCTGCTATTTAACTAACAATTATCTCTTGCAAAACCGCTCGTCTTTCCTGTTTAATCTAACATGAGTACTGTGAAGCAGAGAAGAGTACACAGTAGACAGATGAGGTTCTGGAAAATGCTACCAAATTATGAAAAACATTTGATTTGCATTAGCTTCCACAGAATATAAACAAGCCTTGAATGGGGAGACGGAAGCCAGGACATCCTGGGGCACTGGACATACGGATCTATATAGTGTGTCTTCAAAAATTCAAAATTAAAAGACCTTTAAAAAATAAAGTGTAAAAAAATAACAAAATATGGCTGAATTGATCACTTTTTAAAAACATTTGTGTATTTGTGAAGTAAAGATCCTGTTCCAATCTGTTTGAGATTAAAAGGAAATGCTCTTTGAGTTAAACATAATTGCGAGCAAACTCTAGGTTGCACTAGGGGATAGCCAGGGGGACAAGTTAAATTAAATATTCTGGGAATCTGGGCGCTGGTTTCATTTGCCAGGTTCCATATAGTCAGCCTTTCAATAGGACAAATAAAATGCCAAAATAAATAACTAAGTTTGTCAGAACAAAAAAATGTTATGTGGTCTCACTTTGTCTTTAAATAAACTACTAAGTAAACTTTTTTATATAAAGATTTTATTTATTCATTTGACAGAGACAGAGAGATCACAGGTAGGCAGAGAGGCAGGCAGAGAGAGAGGAGCAAGCAGACTCCCTGCTGAGCAGGGAGCCTGATATGGGACTCCTGGGACCCAGAGATCATGACCTGAGCCAAAGGCAGAGGCTTAACCCTCTGAGCCACCCAGGCGCCCCCTAAGGAAACTTTTATATAAAATTTAAACCACAATTAGCTACATATTTGGTAATTCACATTTATTTAAGAGAATAAAATTATACTACATGAGAATTGGGCCAGAAAATCCAGGTCCCAGGCCTACCAAGGCAGTAAACCTACCCAGTCAGTTTTCAGCTAACTGCCTTACCCTCCTTCTGGGGGAGTTGGCAGTGTTATATCATCCAGTGTATATACTGAAAAATTGAAAAGAGGGAAAAAGTACAGTGAATACTGAGCTTTCTCTACCTGCTCTTTGCAAAAACTGGGGAAAACCTTGTTCTTTCATATTTGATTTGGGGCAGGGAGGTAGAGGGGAGAACAGAAGTCACAAATATACAACTGAAGATAATGGATATGCAAATTACAAGAACAGATATGCAAATACAGAGATATTTACAACATATCTAGTACTTTTCCCTAGGCCCTCTTTGGAACTGGTTAACCTCCCTTCACTAGGGTAGTGGCCCAAATGTGTCATCCTGGGTTAGAAAATCAGAAAATAGCTACTTAATGACTCTAAAGAGTCCCTGAGGATTCCTATATGCTTAATTCTTGTTGTTCATATGGTAGTTTTCTTTACTAAGTAGAAGTGCCTTATAATGTCTTCATTTTATATTTTGGAGAAAGGGCTTTGTTTAACATTATTTAACCTACTGTTTTGCTTAATTGATTTTCTAATAGAAAATGAAGTTGTCGGGGCGCCTGGGTGGCTCAGTTGGTTAAGCGACTGCCTTCGGCTCAGGTCATGATCCTGGAGACCTGGGATCGAGTCCCACATCGGGCTCCCTGCTCGGCGGGAAGCCTGCTTCTCCCTCTCTCACTCCCCCTGCTTGTGTTCCCTCTCTCGCTGTGTTTCTCTCTGTCAAATAAATAAAATCTTTGAATTAAAAAAAAAAAAAAAAAAAAAAAAAAAAAAAAAAAAAAAAAAAAAAAAAAAAAAAAAAAAGAAAATGAAGTTGTCTATTTCCGCTTACCAAAGACTTTACTAAAAGTAGCGTGCCAGGATAAAAAACGGGATGAGCCTGTGGGCACCAGTCTGGTTTTATCTTTAAAACAAAGGGGGTAGTTATAAATGACCCCTGCTACATGATAAAACAAGAGATTGAGCTAAACAACAGTGCCTTCATTTGTCATACTTTCATAAGGGCTTATAGGTTATGCATTTATTTCAGTCACGTGTTTAATAATTGCTGAGCACCTCCTATATGCCAGGCACTGTTGCTAGAAGTTGGGACTACATTAATGAACACATAAACCAAACTCCTATTGAAAGACTCACCCTTCCCCCTTTCATGCTGGGTGTTGCAAGAGGGAGTGCCCCTCTGTGGTTTCGGTTAATAAGCGCGGGAACCAATCAGATCATGCTGGTGTTCAAATTTAAATGTCAGCCAATAAGAGTCCAAGTACCGGGAAAAGTCCTGAACTTGTTTGTGCCTGTCTATAAAAAGCTGTAAAATCTGCTGCTGGGGGCCTCTTAGCTTCACCAGTATCCAGTGCGTGGAGATCCGGGTTCCAGCTCCCAATAAATGACCCTTGCTGTTTGGCTTTGACTCTGGACTCTGGTGGTTGTCTTTGGGGGGTCTTGGAATTTGGGCATTTCACTATCCCTTGGCTTGTACATCCCAATGGCAGAGTATAGATAGTAATACTATTTTTTTTTAAGTAAACAGGTGATATGAAAAGATCATTTCATTTGAAAGATTAACTCTGTAAGACAAGACCTAGAAAAAAGAGGTGCCTTTTAATATTTCAAATATATTTGTAGGGAATCAATTATGGATAAAACACATACATTTTGTTATTATCTTTGAGGTTTTCTGAAGTTTCTCCCTCATTCATTTTACTTTTGATAAGTACTGTCACTGTGTCATAAGTCAAAATACTGTTTTTCAAATATAAACTCATTTCCTGAACTCTTAAGAGACCATACATCTGAGGCTTAGTATAGCTCAACACGAAACTCACACCATTGAAAAAGTGGAATTTGCAAAACTCAGTGATTTTGCTATTAACAACTTGTGATAAAGAGTGTGCTAAATTTGCTTACAGTATGTGTCTTAATGAGCTTTTATCTTTTTTGGAAATTTCAAAATTTATCTAGACTTTTTAAACTTCATCAGGTTTACCACCTATTTTTAACTGAGTTGTTTTTATCCAGTCATTTAGGTGAATGGTGAAATAAACTTTAAGAAGATGCTTTTGAATAGGTGTTACATGCATATGGTACAAAATTCACAATTTAAAAAGTCATATACAATTCTTTTTTTTCCTGTTTCTATCCTGAGCCACCTAGGGACCCCCCTCTCTAAGTCCTTTACCGTCACTAGGCTCTGGTATACCTTTCCAGTGATATTCCAAAGGAGAGTCTCAGCCATTAATGTGCATATGACTCTTGATAAAATACAGACTATGATTTAGGGGGTTAGGGGTGAGGCTTGAGAGTCCACATTTTCCAGAATTTCCCAGCTGAGGCTGATGTTGTTGGCCTAGGACTGCGCTCTCAATGCAAGACGGAAAAGCCCATTTGTTTTTATTTGTCTCTGTTTGTTTGTTTGTTTACTGGACTGAAAAGAGCAAGATATTCTCATGGACAGACTCAGCTTATTGCTTTGTACTACAGCTTCAGCCCTAGAATTCCAGCTTTGAGCTTTGCTTTGTGACAGTGTTCTTCTCATTTTTGTCTGTCTGGAGTGGTAATACATATATATTTTTAAACCCAAACAATAAATAAATAATGAAAGCTACCGATATGACCATCAAAAGCATACTACTAGGTGATGCATAGATGGCAAGGACCATGAGAATCCCTCTTCACACATTTTTCATCTTTTTTTTTTTTTAATAAGGTTAGAAGAGTCCTCAATCTAAGCAACCTCCTAAATTTGGGTACAAGGCACACTGAGGATTTCAGCTTGCAGCCGGTACCATCAATCTAATAAAGATGCCATCATACTTGGAAATGATACAATTAAGCTCCCTGAAATCAATATAAAGTGCAAAGATGGCTTAAATATTTTAAAGTCAGAGACATTCATATTCTATCTGCCCGAATAAAGTATTCTCTCGAGATGACCGTGATCTGCCCAATGAGGTGTACTGATGTTGTCTTTCTTGGACCTGTATGTGTTATTCAGAAAGCATGGGGACAACTCCTAAAAGACGATTAAAAGTCCATGTTTGTTTCTTGTTCTCTGCGAGAATGTGAGGACTCAAATTTGCCCATCTGCTTTGTCTGCAGAGTATATTCATAGAGTGCTTGCCAGCATGACACAAGATTTGGTCTTAAAAGAGAACCAATACCAGAAGCACATTTCGGAAATAGATTTGGACCATCAGAGTCTCTATTTCTGTGTCATTGGCAGAAAGAGCCAAGGAATACAGATTCCTCCCTGATGCCAAGTATCACCGACTTCTTTGGCTTGAATGATTCCAGGAGTCTACCGTAATGAATTTTTAGACTGGATACAGAGATGGTGGTCTTGAAGTATTTGGGGCCTCTGAGACAGAGTAATTTGGATCCTCCTAATCCTTTGAGAATGCACTAGTCTATGATGTAGAAATGTTGGGGTTTGGAAAAAAAGGGTCAAGAAAGAATTCTTGAGATGTCTTTGGTGCAAAAAGATGGTTTTATTAAAAGCACTGGGACAGGACACATGGGCAGAAAGAGGAACTGGGGTTGCGATGGATGATTGGTTGTATACTTTCAAGTTGGGAGGGGGTTAGGGACAGCACAAACCTCCAAAGTATTTTGGAAACAAGGTTTCCAGGATCCTGAGGGGGCTAGCTATTGTTAGGAAAATGTTGTTTTACTACTGTTTAGTAAAAACTCAGTCATGAGACCCTTCAGATGTATATCAGTGGACCATAAGCATGGACAATGATTGCTAACATATCTTGGGGGGGAGGAGTAGGGATAAGGGAAATTTCCAAAGGAAATTCTTTATGTTACAGAAGACTTAGAGGATCCTGGAGACCTGGATAATACTGTTAACATGGCCTTTCGCCCTTAGCAAAGTATTAACATTGAGGTGGCAAGCTCCCAGAGGTGAGTAAGGGACAGAGGGTCTAGGTAGGGAAAGATAAGTGGGAAGCTACAGGACGAGGTTCACAGAAATCCCCCAAAAGGCTGAGGTGTAAGGAAACCAGAGATAAAGGAACAAACCATACCACCATGCCCTAGGCATTGTTGGGGGTGTCTTTTTTATGACAGACACCTATGACCAACAAAGAATAACCAGACCCTAAAAAGAAGTAAGCCATTAAAGACGTCATCACCAGTCCTTACTCAAGCCAAGACATGGTAAAAAGGATAAGGCCCCAAGCTCCCTGGTCAGTTCTAAATAAAACACTATCAGTGGAGGCCCATGTTGGCAACGCTGTCAGGACCCCTCTCATTCTCAAGAGCTTTTTCTGTATCTTTACTCAATAAAACTCTTTCGCTTGTTCATTGTCTTTTGTCTGCGAAATTCATTCTTCAACTGTGAGACAAGAACCTTGCTCTCCTGCTTCAGAGGAAGTTCACTGTACCTGCTTCAAGGGCTTATCAGTGGGCTGTAGGCAGTAAGGATTTTTTTTTTCTTTTGCCTTGTTTCCCACATCAGTCTACCTTGAGTCATGATTCTCAAGCATACTTTCTGTTAAGATGTACTGAATGGTATGCACAGAGTTATAGAAAATAAACAGCACACCTTCCCAAAGTTTCACATCAGTTAAAAATTTGGCAGGCCCATATTAAAACAAGTTAGAAGCATTCAGATGTGAATATACAACATAGTAGAACACAAAATTTTGATAGATTTTTACTAAACATGAGATTTCAAAAACAATATTGAACTTAGATCTATGCCCCCAGGCCCCGTGGAATGCAAATTTATGGCTTCTCCCAGTGGAGGGATATTTTAATGGAAGAGCTTTAGAAGGACTCTGTTTTACACTGAAAGGGCATAAGGAGATCAGAAACATGATCTGTTGAATCCCAGCTATGGTTCTTTGCCTCTGGAGTGAGCCTGTGCAAAATATTTTGGAACCAAGAAAGTTCCTGTCATATTTTTGAAATAATGACTTTCTGGAGGAAATGAGGTGACATAGAGATCGCTGATAGACACAAGCTGGTTTGGGAGATGTCATCAATTAACTTATTTTAAAGCTGAACTTGATATTTTATTGATTGATGAGTTGATACATGTCAATGATCTTTTAATAAATGATCTCTGTAGAGAAAAAAAAAAAAAACTATTGGTTTGGGTTGTTCACAGAGCCGAAGAGGTAAAAATTTTTTAGAATAACCCATTTTCTAGAATTAGCTTTAACTTATTTTCTAGAATTAACTCATGCTGGAAGTAGAGAACAAATCTCTTTTTTACAGAAAGAATCCAGAATACAGTAAACAGAGAACTGGTTTTTTTAATCCCTAGCTTCACACCTTGAGCTGGAAACTAAAGTTCTCCAGGCCTCGGTGTTCTCACGAAGAAAGGTACGCATACAAGGATGGAAGGAGTTAGTAGTGGTTTGACTTTGCCTTCTTCTCCTTTTCTCATCTGTACCTTTCCATTTCTTCCACCATTCCCAGAGAGCCTAGGAAGTTGACAAGAATAGTACATCTGCATTTGAATGGGAAAATGGTTCTGTGTTTTGGGAAGTATGACCAAAGGACCTGGGTCTCTCCTAACCCTGAGATTCCCTCTGATGTTATACACAAGCTTTTTGCTAAGGAAGCATTAGGGAAAAAATCAACTGCCTAAAGTGTAAACACATTTAGATCCCACTGTTTACTAGCACTTCAAAACTGAATCTGCACAGAAGGATGATCTAGAAACAAGCAGGAGGAAGCTGTGTGGCGTTTAGATGCATATCACATATGTGTAATTGATTCCTTAAAAGGTTAAATACTCTTAGCATATGTATGGATGATGATATACCCATGGTGTGTTCATAATCATTATGGCAATGTTTTGTTTTACATAATTCTAAAGTAAATGTCATGTTTCTTTGGAGATTCCAGGACTGGTATTCAGAAAAGCATATGTTTCCCAGTAGATAGCTGGGTAAGAGGAGCTACTCTTTCCCTAACAGAAGGACTATTCATGTAGCTCATACACTACACTTTATGAGGCACTGACTGCCGCTACATTCTCTTTGGAATTGAAATGCAATTACATATTGAGGACAAGTGCTAAATATAGACAGAAAGGCCAAATACGTGGCTTTTTTTTTTTTTTTGCTTTGCTTTTGCAGTATATTTGCAGGCAGAATTAAATACCCCAAACACACTATAATCCTTAATTGAAACACACAGTTCAGGCAATTTGGTGAATCCTTTAGCTTTTTTCAAAAGCTTTGTAGCTCAGGAAGAGCTGGTCTCTTCTTATGTAAATAATTATAAGGATACTAAGGAAATTAATAAAAGTACCGACTCACTAAGAAATATGTAGAAGGAAATACTAAAATTTATGTGATAGAATCAGGGAGAAAATAGGCAATATGTTGTGTGAGGATACATATATAAGTGGTAAATACATGAATGGGAATGGGTGTCACAAAAACAAAAATTCAAGTTTTGTGTTTCTTCTTTGGGGAAGGAGGGAAATACAAGTTATGGTGCACATGGGAGTTTTGCTGGATGTATGATCTATGGCAGATGTTTATTGATGGTGCTAAATGTTGTACAATTTTTTTTGATGTATAATTTTTTAGGTAAGTTACAGTTCTTCATTTGTAAGAATGAAAAAGGCAAAATAACAAAGTGAAGAAAAGCACAAATTAAGTTGGTAAAAATAATAAAAAGTAAATTTATTGATCTCAGGTTGATTGAAGAATCTTCATATTGTACTTTTTTTTTTTAAATAGGGGGGTTAGCAGGAAAGGGAAAGAATCCTGGGCAGGCTCCATGCCAAGTGCAGAGCCCCACGCTCTCATGACCGTGATCTGATACTTAACCGACTGAGCCACCCAGCACCCCTTCGAATTGAACTTTTTAAAATTTACATGCCATGTGCAAGACACAACTAAAATAGGTCCCTAGAAGGGTTGAAAATAACAAGATGAGAAAGGGTATAACAGATAAATGTTAACAAAAGAAAATTACTGTAGCCTTTTAAATAATGGGAAAATTGGACCTTAGGCCAAAATGTAGTGTTGTTTATTCTCTGTCTTCAATAACTGTTTCTCCAACCTGAGCCTTTTCCATCCAGGCATCTGCTTTTGACTTTCCAGGACTTTACTTCTAGCTCACCTTTTTTTGAATTTTAGAATCTTGAATCTCTGGTAGTACGTTATCTGTGTACCATTGATTTGGTACTTACCGTATGTGTTTTAGTGTGATCGATATTCATGCATCTATTTAATTAAATTGTAGTAATATAGAACTAGAGACTATACCTTCTTCGTCTTTTAACATCTACTGTCACCTCACCCTAGGACCTGCCATATGGTCGAATAAAGTCACATGATATATAGTAGAAAGTCAATAAACATGTCAGCAGCCAATTGAAAAATGGCTTTTGAAAAATGCATTAAAGCTCTGTCGGGATGTTTGAGTGCTTTGCCAATGCTATGTATTTTTTTCTAAGCAATCTCTACCAGTTTTAGAATGGGAAGAGGAAGAGACAGTATGGTTAGAGACGGATCCATAGCTGTGTGAAGTTGCAGGGTGAAGACCGAAACCCAGCAGGAGGGTGCTCACTTCTGGGCCTTGCTGGGAACTCATGCAGTTCCATCACTGATCTTCAAGGGGAGAGATTGCATCCAAAACCTTTTTGTGTCTACACCTGGACCAAAGACCAACATGTAGTCCAGTCAATAAATGCTTCTGCAAAGTGTGGCAGAATTAAGTATTAGTCTCGGATAATTTAATTCACTCCCATTGCTTCAAAATATCATGCCATTGAAGGCTTCCCGGTGTAGGGCTTTAGCTCTGGCTTTTCTCCACAGGGAGAAGGTGACTGGGAGGGTAGACAAGCCAGCCCAGTTCAGGTAGAATGTAGATGTGAGCGCTAGAATTGGCATTCTGGGCTCAGGGGCTGGTTGGAGCAGAGCTGGATGGAGTGGATTTGGTTCAGTCAGCTGATAGTTGACTGTTGAAACACAACACAGATGTTTTTAAAAAACGAGGAAGCCCACTGAGGATATCTGCAGTGATATCCTACTGTTTGTCCTACTGGCCATTGAAAACTAGCTAGAATTCCTCCTTTCTCATGGTGTGTAAGACAGGCTGTCTGCTGCAGATCTTTTTTAAACATACTGTTTTTTTGAATAGGCAATATATAAAGCATTTAGTATAACATTCAAAGGGTATAGTAGGTGTGTGGTAAAAATAAGTGTGCCTACCACCTTTGCCCAAAGTTGCTCTCTCTGAAGATAGCTACAGTTGCCAAGTTATTGCACTTATTTTTAGGTACACACAAATATTTCATATCTGGATATACCTATACATGTTTATACATGTTTATGTATTTTCAGACAAATAGTTCATCCAATAACATATTATATTGAATCCTGATTTTTTTTTCATTTAACAACTTATACTGTGGTTCTTTCCATTTTTACTTGTGTTATTTTAAAAATCCCAGCCTCTAATATTATCTGATATACTGTCCAACATTTGTTTCATGAGAGAATGAATGAATTATTTAATAATAGTCTCTAATTTTTTCTTCACCTAAAGTCACCTACTGACAGATTTTATAAATGCCTTCTCTTACAGCCCATCTTCAATATTTTTCCTTACGAATATCATCTTTTCCTTATAAATATCATATGCAAACCTCAAAATTAATCTCAAAAGAAATGCACTTGGCAGGAACCTTCTTTGAATATCACTTCTCACACTGTCCCCTAGGAGTTCTCTCCAAGCACTTAATACTTTGCTGTTTTTGATTGCCCTCTGATTCTTACTTGTTAACATAACAACCATAGGGGTACCTGGGTGGTTCAGTCAGTTAAGCATCTGCCTTTAGTTCAGGTCATCATTCCAGGGTCCTCGGATCCCTGGGATCGAGTCCTGTGTCTGACTTCCTGTCCATCAGGTTCCCTGCTTCTCCTCTCTTTCCTGCTCTTATTCTCTCTCACCATCTCTGTCTCTCTGTCTCTAATTAATTAATTAATTAATTAAATCTTCAAACAAACAACAAATAATAACCATAAATATGTGAATAACACTCAACAATTTTTATTGACCACTTATTTGTGTTAGAGACTTCACTAAGCACGATACTTACATTTCTCATTAATCCCTGCAGCATACTTTTCCCTCCCCTTAGTAGGGAGATTCCAAGCTGTGGTCCTCTGTTACTTCTAGAGTTCCTATACGACCTCAGCTACCATGGCAGTAAAACCCTTTTCACTTACTCCTTATTACCTTTTTGTCCTTCCCTTTCTCAATTCCCCAGTTGCTTACTTCCTGAAGTCACCTGCCAAGTAAATGACTTACACTCGAATCTTCATTCAGGGTCTGCTTTTAGAAAAGAAACTGGAGGTTGGTGTGCGAATAACTTGTTCAAGTTTACGTATACATCAAGTGACAGATTCAGGGTTTGAACCTGAAGCCATACCCAAAAGCACCCTACCTGACTGCCAACTAGAGAGTAAGTGCCTCGGGGCAGACCCATGAATACTCTGTTCCTTCTGTAGTGTGTTTCAAAATGCAAGCCAAAGCCAGAGCTTAATACATACTTCCACTGGCCTGTGTTTTGGAGTGTCTTCCCACCCCAACACCAGGACATGCGCTGTTAGTGAAATACACAAGCTCATAATTTGTTACTAAGTTTGTGATGTGAAAGAAAGAGTTCCTCCTGCTCGTGTAGTGGCTGAGTGTCTTCCTGTCATTTTACAGATAGCAACTTCATCCTTGCGAATGCGCAGGTGGCTAAGGGGTTCCCCATAGTCTACTGTTCTGATGGCTTCTGTGAGCTCGCTGGATTCGCCCGGACCGAAGTCATGCAGAAGAGTTGCAGCTGTAAATTCTTATTTGGAGTTGAAACCAATGAGCAGCTGATGCTTCAAATAGAAAAGTCACTGGAGGAGAAAACGGAATTCAAAGGAGAAATTATGTTCTACAAGAAGAATGGTGAGTGGCTTTCTTAGACTGGTGCACATTGGGCAGTCGTGAAGGGTCACCTTCTTTCAACACAGTGATGAATCCATAATTCCCATTCAGGTTTAATAGCATTTCACATAAAGATATAGACTGTTACTGAAGTTCCACAAATGACTCAGGCAATAGCCTGCTTTGGGACTTTAGCAGCTTGAAAATTTAGCATTAGAATTATAGCTTCAATATCAATATATCAACTGAGTGAATATATCTTAAAGTAATATTACAATTTTACCAGGTCATTCCTAAAATACATATTATAGATGCTAGTTGTTAATATATTATTAATAGATAATCATATTCAGGACAGTCTCCAAACTGTATGCGTTTCAGAACTACATCTCAACCTTAGTCATTAAGGCAGAGGTCCAGGTGTTTATGGGCAGAAAAGGAAGTTAATTTAAAGCAGAACAACATAGGCATTTTCTCTTCCAGTTCCCTGGCCACAGAGCCTTTCTCACTACATTTTTAAAGACAAAATGAGGGACACATTACCAGTATAATTCAGGGTGGGAGTAAATTTGCCTGGACTCCACAAACTGCCACTAAGGAAATACAAAGTGCTTTCTTGTGGCTGCAGTTTTGTGACACTTTTCTAAATAAAAAAAAAAAAGATGTAGGGTTGGGTATGGTATGTGCAGTACTGGGGTTCTATGTAGGAATTCGTTCATTATCTCATGGGCCCTGGTAATTGGGATGAATCCAAGAGGCATTATATTGGAGAAACAGTAAATCCAAATTAGAATAGAGTGTCATTTTCCAGTTTCTAAAATTTCATCTCTTTTTCTAATAGTTTTTCCTAAAATAACATTGCCATCTAAGATTTGTCTGTACTCATGGCTACCAAGCTAGAGAACAGATTCCCCAGCCTATTTTGTAGTTGGGCTGTGCGTGTGACAAAGTTTTGGGCCAATGATATGCAAGAGAATGACTGATGTAACTTTTAGGAAAAATCCCTAAAAAATACAATTATCTGCCCTCTAATTTCTCTTCTTTTCCCATTATGTTATGGACTGAACTGTGGGTCCTCAAAATTCACCTGTTGAAACTCTAATCCTACTATGTCTGTATTTGGAGAGGTGATTAGGGTTAAATGAGATCTTAAAGGTGGGGATCCCATCCAACATGACTAGTGTTCTTTTTTTTTTTTTTTTAAATATTTTATTTATTTGACAAAGAGAAACACAGCCAGAGAGGGAACACAAGTAGGGGGAGTGAGAGAGGGAGAAGCAGGTTTCCCTCCGAGCAGGGAGCCCGATGTGGGGCTCGATCCCGGGTCTCCGGGATCATGACCTGAGCCGAAGGCAGTAGCTTAACCAACTGAGCCACCCAGGCGCCCCGACTAGTGTTCTTATAAGAAGAGATACCAACAATATGGGTACACAGGAAAGGTTATGTCAATACACAGTGAGAAGGCAGCTGTCCACAAGCCGAGGAGAGAGACCTCCTCTCTCCTATCAAGAAAAAACAACCCTGTTAGCAACCTGATCTCTGTTTCAGCCTCAATAATTGTGCAAAAATAAATTTCTGTGTAGCTCCCCCATCTATGGTGTTTCATTAGGGCAGCAAAGCAGTACATGGGGGTCAGAATGTTGAGGCGAAGCCACAAAGGCATCTTCAACCATTTGGCAGGGACAACACCATAGAGAAGGGCAGAGCGATAACACAGAAGGAGCCTGGGTCTTGTTACAAATATGTCCTCCCCAACCCAGACAAAAGCACGTATTTTCTTGTCTTGTTGAAATCATTTCATTTTGGGGTCTTTTTGTCACAACATCCAAGTTGTGTTCTAACTCAGGTTTTCTATTCTTAGGCATTGTTGACATTTTGGGTTGGTAATTATTTGTTGTGGGAGGCTATCCTGTGCAATGCAGATGATTACAGCATCCACGCTTCTATGTTTTACTCTCAGTACTTAGTATTGGTGTTGCTGTCTGGAAGAGAAATAGGGCCCTGATCATGGGAACTGCATCTTTCTTTTATAACTTATTTGTCTTTGGAGGACATTCTTTGATCATGTAAATTTTGGATACATGGTCGTCATGAAATATTGGAGAGTACCATTCTGGGACAGACAGAATATCCAGGGCTTTGGCATTAGAAACATAGTTCAGACCATTGTGTCCTTCTCAATGTCAATAGATAAGGCCTTTATAGCAAATATGATAAAATAAAAGGACTTTAGCTCTCTGTAATTATATCACAGTCACTGAAGAGAGCCTGAGGTAGAAGAAAATAGGAGATGCCATGGAGAAGGCTGACTGGCTGGAAGTGATAAAACCACCATAGTGTTGGTGGAACAAAGAGAAAAGAGATATCCTTTGTCTAAATTATCTGCTGACTGCAGACTTGTCCTTCTCAAGTAGGCACCTTGTATAGGTGACTCCAAATCCATCTGAGCGTCTTCCTTTTTAAGCTACCTCAAAATATCCAAATGTGGCAACACTGAGTAAGGTTTAGGCCAAGGAGGAGAATCTAGATGGGAAGTCCAAGGATGGAGACTTTACAGGCCAGAAAAGAAGAAAGTATGGAGCACGTGGTGGGAGTCAACACCCAAAAGAATTTCCTGAGCCCGTGGTTTTATTTTATTTTATTTATTTATTTATTCATTAATTTTTAAAATTTTATTTATTTATTTGACAGAGATCACAAGTAGGCAGAGGGGCAGGCAGAGAGAGAGAGAGAGAGAGAGGAGGAAGCAGGCTCCCTGCTGAACAGAAAGCCCGATGTAGGCCTCATTCCAGGACCCTGAGATCATGACCTGAGCCGAAGGCAGAGGCTTAACCCACTGAGCCACCCAGGCCCCCGAGCCCATGGTTTTATAAGATGTTTGCAGCCTTAGACCTCTTTGGGTGGAAATCATTAAAGGCACCAGTCCCCTCTAAGCCAATCAGTATGGATATTTGCCTGACATTTTGAACCAACAAATTGATCCAGTGACAAGTGATTGAAAATGCTGCCTGTCCGATGATAATCATGCTGTATTTTAGCTATTTTTATAGATTTCTCTCTCCACAGACAAGGGTGAACCTTTGTTGGCACAACCTATGCATCATTTGTTTTTGAATGCCCAGTGTGTAGAGCTTGAGTTCAGAGCAGTGTCCATCAAATGTTATTTTCTCAGCAAATGCTTGCTGATTGGAATTGAAATTGACCATCAGAGGGACCTATGGATACTTCAGAGGATGTCTGGATTTCTGATTATTAAAAATAAGCTTATGCGCTCAAGGGTCCTCCTTCTCTCAAAGCTTGTTTTCTTTTTCTTTATTTCTTTTTTTGTTTTTAAAGATTTCATTTATTTATTTGACAGAGAGAAACACAGCTAGAGAGGGAACACAAGCAGGGGGAGTGAGAGAGGGAGAAGCAGGCTTCACTCCGAGCAGGGAGCCTGATGCGGGGCTCGATGCAGGGCTTGATGTGGGGCTCGATACCGGGACTCTGGGACCATGACCTGAGCTGAAGGCAGTCACTTGACCAAGCGAACCACCCAGGTGCCCCAAAGCTTGTTTTATTTTATTTTACTTTAGAAAGGAGGTGCTTATTTCTCAACCTCCTTAGATACATTTCAGCTATCTGTGATTGAGCTTCTTTGCTTGCGGGCCCCTAGATGTTGTTCTTGTTTTCCTGACCTCACAGGAAAAGGTGGCCCTTTCTCTTCCTCCCCAGGTCTTTAATTCTGATAACCTGACCCAAGGCTGGTGATGTACAGCAGAATAAAGGTTTAGGGCATCTAATGGGACTTGACACACTGCAGTCAGGATGGCAAATATGCCTATTCACTAAGTCCAGAGGAAAATCAAGGAGGAAGTGCTCCCTGGCTTTACCCACCTGACATAACTCCTAGTCATGTGTCTATCCACTAGATTTGTCCACCCTGGAGGGTCTGTTTTCCTCTCTTGAGTAGGGAAAAGTGTGGGACATAGCATTCTCCAAAAGAATTTATCCCCAAATACAGAGTAATTCACCCCAAATTAAAATAAAAACATAAAAGGATTTGAAAGAATAAGTCACATCTGATCCCTTTTCTTATCTCTGCTCCAACATTATGCTTCCTTCTTTCTGGATCATTATGGTTTATTCTAGATATCTAACAGAAAACAGACATATATAGAACTATATGTACACACACACACACACACACACACACACACACACAAACAGTCCTCCTAAAATATAGTTATTAAAGAGAGTATAATCTTTGAAAAAGTCAATAATGATGACAACTACAGGAATAATAATGGCTAACACTTAATATTTACTGTGGGCTAAGAGCTTTCTCACATATTTAACTTTTATTTATATTAGCCTATTTAATCCTGGAACAAATTTATTTTATTTTTTGAATTCAAATTTTAATTTTCATTTAAACATACCATGCTATATTAGTTTTTAGAGTAGAATTCAGTGATTCATCATTTATATACAACATCCAGTGCTCATCACAACAAGTACCCTCCTTATTTTTTTTCTTTAATGATTTAATTAATTTATTTGAGAGAGAAAAAGCAAGCAGGAGGAGGAGCAGAGGGATAGGGACAAGCAGAGTCTTTGTAGAGCATGGAGCCTGCAGTGTGGCTTGATCCCATGACAGGAGATCATGACCTGAGCCAAAATTAAGAGTCAGATGCTTAACTGACTGAGTTAAAGGCAGTCACTTAACCAATCATCATCCATCTAGCCTATCCCACACCCTTCTCCCTCAATTAGCCCTCAGTTTCTTCTCTATTGTTAAGAGTCTCTTATGGTTTCCCTCTCTCCTTTTTCTCCCCCTTCCTATTTGTTCATCGTTTTCTTTCTTAAATGCCTCATTTGAGTGATTCATATGGTATTTGTCTTTCTCTAACTGACTTATTTCACTGAATATAATACACTCTAGGTCCATTTAATATTCCATCATATATATATATACTATCTTTTCTTTATCCACTCATTAGTTGATGGAATTTAGGGCTTTCTCCATAGTTTGGCTATTGTTTATAATGCTGCCACAGATATCAGCATTCATGTACCTCTTCAGTCTGTATTTTTGTAGCCTTTGAGTAAATACCTAGTGCTGCAATTGCTGGATCATAGGGTAGTTCTATTTTTAACTTTTTGAGGAAACTCCATTCTGTTTTCCAGAGTGGCTGCACCAGTTGCATTCCCACCAACAGTGCAAGAGGGTTCCCCTTTCTCTGCATCCTCACCAACATCTGTTGTTTCCTGTGTTATTGACTTTCGCCATTCTGACTGGTTTGAAGTGCTGTCTCATTGTGGTTTTGATTTGTGTTTTCTTGATGATGAGTGAGGTTGAGCATCTTTACATGTTAGCCATCTGGATATCTTTTTTGGAAAAGTGTCTATTCATGTCTTCTGCCCATCCTAGAAAAATTTTAAAAAAGAGATACTCATATTGTCATAGACAAGAAGGCTAATATAGAAAAAGAATAAGGTTTTTAAAAATTAATAATTAGCAAGATAAATAGTTTCACAGATAAACATAATATAAATATAAATTTACACTTAGGGTGAACATAACAAAATGTATAGAATTGTCAAGTCAGTATATATCTGAAACTAATATAATGTTATATGTCAATTATACTTCAATAAGATCATCTATTTTTGAAAAAATAAAGTGATTGCATAATTACCATAAAAAAGTAATCATTGACTTATAGATATTGTTAGGTATTGTGTTGTCACATTGTGTATGATTTTATTAGGAATTCCATTTGAGTGAAATACCTAGATATAGTTCAGGCATAAAAAATCATAATATGCAAACTTCTCTTTGTCTAAAATGGAGATAATAATATTTTACACTTTTATTTTTAGGAGTTAACATTTCTCATGACTTGTTCTCCCTCTAGATAATCAAAGGTCTATGTATATATCAGAAATGAGTACCAGTAAGGTACCTTTTCAAAAAGCAGTCTCCTCTACTTCTATTGATATCAAAAGGCGGTAACCAGAGCTGTTCTGGGCAAAGAGATGTATGGCTACCCTAACGGAGGGTTAACTATTTTATTAATTTTGTGTCCATTCTTTCATTGTTTCTTTTATAATATAAACAATACTAATATCTTTGTGGTTCTCTCCTTTTGTTATGCATAACATACTTTGCACACTGCTCTGCACTTTAGCAGAATATTATGTATCCTGTAGGACTTGCAGAATAGTAAATGCTGGAGATCATTCATTTTTCTTTCCAACTGCATAGTATGTTATCATATTGGGTCTATCACCATCTATGCAACCATTCCCCTACTGATGGACATATGTGTTCCTTCTAAAACGTGGTCTTTTTTTTTTCTTTTTCTGCCCCACTCTCTTTTAAATACTTTTATTTAAATTTTTTTATTTATTTGAGAGTGAGAGAGATAATAAAAAATACACAATATGTTCTTTAGTATTTGTTTAAGTCTTTTTTATTACAAAAAATTTTTCTTGAATTATAATTATCATTATTATTCTTCCTATTGTTTTGGTTTTCCTATTTAAGAACATCCAATTCTATGTATATTGAGTCTTCTTTGCCTGTTCTCTATAACTACCATTTTGTCTTTTTTTCCTTTTTTTTCACCGTGTGTAGTTTATTTCCTTTCCCTTATTTTTGTGGTATTCATTCACACTGTATTTTTTCTCTTTGAAGTCTTCAGTTCTATTTCTTTTGTTAATGTGCCCTCCTGAGCTCAGTTTGCTCATAATTATTTTTATTATCCTTGCCTGTATTAGTTGCTAGGGCTGCCATGACAAAGCACCACAGACTGTGTGTCTTAAACAACAGAAGTTTATTCTCTCAGCATCCTGGAGGCTGGAAGTCCAAAACCAAAATGTTGGTGGAGTTGCTTTCTTTTGAGCCCTGACTTGTAGATGGCTGCCTTTTCCTCTCTGTGTCTTTATATGGTCTTGCCTCTCTGTGTCTTTGTCCTAATTTACTCTTATAAGGAAATGAGTCATATTGATCAAGGCACATCTACATTTTAATTCTTTCAAGATCTTTTCTGCAAATACAGTCCCATTGTGAGGTAATGAGGATTAGAACTTCGGTGTATGAATTTTGAGGGAAACCAGTTCATTCTGTAACACCTATTCCCCTATTTCAGAGCCTTTATAAATGAATGTGTGCTGTTGTTTCAGAGTTTGTAAGTTTTTCTTAATTATTTTCACCTTGTTTTGAAATCTTTTGATTTTATGTGCCCTATGGAATATTTTAGATGTGCTTTTACTTTATGTAGGTGTGTTACTCAGATAATTTTTGTCTTTAGCTTCTCTTTCATTCTTTTCTATTGTCATACTTGAATAAGATGTGTTTTCTTTAACTTTTAGAAGAAGAATATTGGAAATAGAGGTATGCTGGGAAAACTTTTCTAAATCTATGGCTCTAAGTCCCTTCTGCCATCACCAAAAAGTTTTTTTATTAATTGCTTCTTAGTATAGCTATATTTTTGCTACTTTCTGAGATAGGTTTCCTCTCCTAGCATGGCCTCTCCCATACTTAGTATTTGAAACATTTCATTTCTTTACATTGATCTTCATGCTCTGACGAAGTAGAGTTTTGGTTCCAGCAATTTCCAAGGAAGATTTTTTCAGAATGTTGAAGGTTCAGGCATCCCCAACACCATCTTATCTTTGTGTAGCATACTAACACTCACCTGAAAATGAAGTCTGTAAATCTTCTTTCTATTTTTTTTAAGATTTTATTTTTAAGCAATCTCTATATCCAAGATGGGACTCAAACTCACAACCCCAAGATCAAGAATCACATGTTGCACCCAATGAGCCAGCCAGGTGCCCCTCCTCTCTAGTTTTAATTGTTTTCAGATCTGCCTGTAGAGTCCTCCACTCTCAGAGCATTTCACCTTTTGGGAATAGATACCTTTTGACAATTTATGAGACCCCAAGCTCCTAGGCGTATGAGAATTCTCCTTTTCCTATACAACTGTTGTTTCTACAAGGACCTAGCTTCTTAGTCAACTTAATCCTTCACGAGGGAGCCAAAAATACACATGGAGGGAAGATAGTCTCTTTAATAAATGGTGTTGGAAAAACTGGATATCCACATGCAAAAGAATGAAATTGGACCACAATCTTACACCATACACAAAAGTCAACTCAAAATAGAGTAAAAATTTAAATACTAGGGGTTGCCCCATCACCCTGTATTCTGAAGTTCTAGAGAGGCATGCTGTCATACAATTTAGCTTATGATGTTTTTCATGGATTTCTAATACTGCTACCTTAGCTACTTTAATTTTGTGAAAGGATTAGAGATGCTTCAGAAACCAAGTCTTCACCACCATTGCTCTTCATGTAGTACTTTAAACAATCTCTTTAGAGATTGTACAGGTTAGAGAGTGGACAGTTGCTCTGGGTATATAAGTCCAATCTCTGAGAGTTTCCTTCTTACTTTTTTTCTTCCTAAATTGCCATTTGCCTGAGGGGCATATCTGAACTCAGGACATAGTGTAGAAAGGGGCCCCTTACCTCTCATTGACCACTGGTTTGTGCATGGCCCATCTCTCTGATTCTCCTCTTAAAGGATTTACACCTGAGTTTTGTGCTGGTGGTGCTCTCTAAATCACTTCACCTCTCCTTAGCTCTTAAAAGGTGAGCACACCATCCTTCACACATAGAAGCAAAGGGGGTGTCTGAGAAAATAAACTGGAGCACCCTTTACGCTCTCACATTTCCTCAAAAGCAGGCAGCCACCTCCTTGTTGATAAAGAGGTAGCCTGACAAGCAGTTTCTCTCAAGAGTCCCAAATATAGAAGGAAAAAGATCCCTAATGTCGGGCGCCTGGGTGGCTCAGAGTGTTAAGCCTCTGCCTTCGGCTCAGGTCATGATCTCAGGGTCCTGGGATCGAGGCCCGTGTCAGGCTCTCTGCTCAGCGGGGAGCCTGCTTCCCCCTCTCTCTCTGTCTGCCTCTCTGCCTCTTTGTGATCTCTCTCTCTGTCAAATAAATAAATAAAATAAAATAAAAAATCCCTAATGTCTTCAGTGTTTTAAAAAAACTATCCAACACAGCTTCTTCCTGCTTGAAAGTTATGAAACCTCAGAGTGGAGACATTATCTCCAGCCTCCCATCCTCTTTTTCACCATCTCTGAACCTAAGAAGGGACAGGTTAGGATATCATGTAATATTGCTATCTTCTAGACTCTAGCTCCTTGGCCAAGTTTTTTAATGGTTAAATCCTCCGTCATGGAAGACCATCATGATTAGCAGTATGAACTTCAACCTATATGTGTTAATCTCAGCATATCCTCTCTACAGAAATCTTATCTTTCAAGACCATTTTCTTTTTTCCTTTTTTTTTAGATTTTATTTATTTATTTCACAGAGAAAGAGAGATCGCAAGTAGGCAGAGAGGCAGGCAGAGAGAGGGAGGAGTAAACAGGCTCTCTGCTCAGCATGCAGGCCTTGATCCCAAGACCCTGAGATCATGACCTGAGCCAAAGGCAGAGACTTTAAACCCACTGAGCCACCCAGGCGCCCTCAAGACCATTTTCTTTTCCTTTCATTTTTTATTTTTAAAAATTTTATTTCCAGTATAGTTAACATAGTGTTATATTAGTCTCAGGTGTATAATATAATGATTCAATAATTTCATATATCATCCAGGGCTTATTACAACAAGTAAACTCGTTAATCCCCATTACCTGTTTCATCCATCTCGCTGTCTACCTCCCCTCTGGTAACCATTGTTCTCTATAGTTAAGAGTCTCTTTCTTGGCTTGTCTCTCTCTCTCTCCTTTTTCCTTTGTTTTGTTTCTTAAATTCCACATATGAGTGAAATTATATGGCATTTGTCTTTCTCTACCTGACGTATTTTGCTTAGCGTTATACTTTCTAGATCCATTCGTGTTGTTGCAAATGGCAAGATCTCATTCCTTTTAGTGGCAGAATAATACTCCGTTGTATCAAGCCCGTTTTCTTATTAAATAGATCCCAGGAAGAAAAATGCTGGAGGAGAACAAAATAATAAAAAGAAAATTAAAATGGCATAGTTGGTTTTGCAAATATAATATCCTGATGTCTCAGTTTGCTAGGGCTGTCACAACAAAGTACCATAAACCAGAGGCTTAGACAACAGAAATTTATTGTCTCACCATTTTAGAGGCTGGGAATCCACCATCAAAGGGTCAGTTGAGTTGATTTTTCTGACGGCTATGATAGAGAATTTTTTCCGTGCTTCTGCCCTAGCTTCTGGTGGTTTGTTGGCAATCTTCCGTGTTCCTTAGCTTGTAGAAGCAATATCTTGATCTCTGATTTCTTCCTCACATAGCATTTTCCTTGTGTGAGTGGCTATGTCGAGAATTCCCCATTTTTTTTT